>JADRCD010185009.1:16787-34072 GCA_019843815.1 Montemys delectorum | reverse complement strand
ACACACACACACACACACACACACACACACATACACACACACACACACATTTATATGCCCAACAATGGGGAAACAAAACCTGAAGACACCACCTCCAAATAGATAGACAGGGTCCCCAATAGAGTGATAGAGACATAACTTACCTTCAACATTTTTGACCAAAAACTGTTCCTGTCTAAAAGTAATGCAAGGACAAAACTAGAACAAAGACTGAAGGAAAGGCCATCTGGAGACCTCACACCAGTCAGAATGTCTAAGATCAAAAACTCAGGTGACAGAAGATGCTGGTGAGAGTGTGGAGAAAGAGGAACACTCCTTCATTGATGGTAGGATTGCAAGGTGGTGCAACTACTCAGGAAACCAGTTTGACTGTCCCTCAGAAAACTGGAAATAGTTCTACGTGAGGACCCACCATACCTCTCCTGGAAATATACCCAAAAGATACTTGAACATATAACAAGGACAGATGTTCCACTATGTTCATAGAAGCTATAGTTAGAGTAGTAAGAAGCTGCAGAGAACCCAGATGTTCCACAGCAGAGGAATGATTATAGAACATGTGGTACATTTACACAATGGGGCACTACTCAACTATTAAAAACAATGAATTTATGAAATTCTCAGGGAAATACATTGAACTTAAAAATATCATCCTGAGATAACTTAGTCACAAAAGAATATACATGGCATGCACTCACTGATAAGTGAATATTAGTCAAAATGGAGCTCAGAATCCCCATGATACAACTCACAGACCATATGAAACCCAAGAAGAAAGAAGATCACACAAAGTGTAGATGCTACAGTCCTACTCAGTAGGGGGAAGAAAATAATCTCTGGGAAGTAGATGGAGAGAGGAGGGGAAGGGGAAAAGGGGGGCAGATCAGATATGGGAGAAGATGGGAAAGAATTACAGAGGGCCAGGAGTTTGAAAGTAGGTTTGTAGCAATGGGCGAGGGGCAACTAGGTGTAGCCACTAGAAAGTCCCAGATGACAGGGACCCAAGAGGTTCCTAGGACCTAACAGAGAGGACTTTAGCTGAAATACCCAACAAAGTGGAGATAGAACCTGTAGAGACCATATCCAGCGGATAGGTACAGCTCCCAGTTGTGAGATGAAGTTGTGAGATTACCTCAAAAATAATTAATTCAGAATTCTTCCCGTCAAAGGAAATGCAGAGTGGAGAAGAAACTGAAAGAAAGGCCATCCAGCGACTGCCTCACCTAGAGATACACCCTATCTGCTGACACCAAACACAGACTCTATTGCTGATGCCAGGAAGTGTTTACAGGTAGGAGCCCAGTATAGCTGTGTCCTGAGAGGCTCTACCAGAGATGGACCAATACAGATGCTGATGTACATAGCTAAACTTGGGACTGAGCGTGGGGGGAACCCAAATGGGGAAATTAGGGCAAGGACTGTAGGACCTGAAGGGGTTTGCAACCTCATGAGAATAACAACAATAGCAACCAACCAGACACCCCAAAGCTCTCAAGGACTAAACTACTAACCAGAGTTAATAGGGGGTACCCATGGCTCCAGGTGGATATATAGCAGAGGGATTGTCTTATCTGGCATAGCTGAGACAAGAGCCCCTTGCTTGTGTGGAGGCTTGATGACCCAGGATAAGTGAATGCGAGGCTGCTGAGATAGGAGTGGGTGGATGGGTGGGGGATCAGCCTCATACAGGCTGGAGGAGGTGGGAGGAGGGGATAGGGGGCTTGTGGAGGGGAAACTTGGAAGGGGGATAACATTTGAAATGTAAATAAATAAAATAACCAATAAAAAAGAAATGAAACTCATGATTTAAACTATCATTAAAATCTTATTTACCTTTTCTTTTCAAACTAATACAAATAAAAATAAAGAGTATAGCATAGATGATTATGCATGAAAACTCATAGACATTCCATACTAACAGCATAATTGATAAATTGATGTAAGCATTGAAAATGGTGAAATGTCAGATAAAATAAAGATTCTAATTCAATTCCCCAATTTCCACAAAAAAAAAGGAAACTGTGTAAGTGAATTTTTGTTAAAAAAAAAAAGTCACATCAAATTAAAATTAATTAAAATATACTTTTTCACTCTCAATTTTGATAGAGAACATCCATTGGAAGTTAATGTAGGGGTATAAGAGTTGTGATCTTTTTATAAATTAGCTGATTTTCATGTCACATAAATGAGTATCATTGAAAACTGGCTATTTTAACAGTATAAGTTTCGAGGGTGATTCTGTAGTTCAATGAGTAGAGTACTAGCCAGAACATATGAGGTTCAGACCCAAACACTAAATAAATGACTTGCCACACACACACCTGTAATCTTAGAACTTCTGAGACAGAAGGAGAAGGGTCAGAAGTTCAAAGTTACTCCTTCGGTCATGGAACTTTATGGCCAGCCTGTGATATATAAACACTTATGTCCAAATAATAATAATATATTTTTTAAAAAATTATGAAATTTTGGTTTACATTCTCACAAATTTGTGTTGAGCAAATATAAGGTATGTTGAAATTGATAAAAAGATCCCCTAACCTCCCAGAGGACTATCAGTGAGGTAGAAATACCTATTTTTCTAAATTCTGTCTTAGAATATAAATATCAATGGTTTTTTTTGTTTGTTTGTTTGTTTGTTTTTTGATGCAGAGGGAGAGGCCTCTTCCCCTTCTCTGGCCACATCTTTCTATCAATGCCTGCCAGCCACTGCTTAGCAAATTGCTTCTCTATTTCCCTGTCTACTGTGTGAATGTAAACTTATTCACAAATATTCTAGATCTTTCCACAAAGAAACTAAATATCATACTACTCTTAGTCTCTTTTGTTTTGTAATGACAAATTTTCAGAGGAGACATGTGAGATTTTAAAGTGACAACACTCAGTGTAATTTGCCTGAACAGTTCTGAGTTCTTTGTTGTTGTTGTTGCTGTTTTGTTTTTTTCTTTTGTTTTGTTTTTTGCAGTTCTGAGTTCTTATTCTGCTGGTCCTTCTTTCTAAACTCCAAACATATTTATGACTAATTTTTTCAAGAAGAATGCAGACCTCTTCATTTTTAAATATACCCTGAAGTTAGCCTGGTCCTGATTAAAAACACATGTATCCTAAATTGTACATTAGAATAATCTTCTAAAACACCTTTAATTTTTAAAAACATAAATGTCTTCTTCCAACTGAACAAAGAATAATAGCGCAGATAATAATAGAAGCATCCCTTTGTTCAACTTAAAAACATAATGTTACTATTAAGTATAATTGCTTTGTATTTCAATTTTATATATTTATTTACTTTTATATTTATCTAATTTTACCTGTGTGCACATATACTTGTGCATGTGTTTTGTATATGTGTATGAGAGTCTCGACTTTGTGAGAGAGAGAGAGAGAGAGAGAGAGAGAGAGAGAGAGAGAGAGAGAGTGTGTGTGTGTGTGTGTGTATGTGTAGACTAGAGGTAGACATTGGGTGTTATTCTTGACTGATGTCCCCCTTATTTTTGAGATAGAGTCCCTCACCGAATCTGGAGTTTACTTATTTATTTATATATGCTATCCAAATATATTCAGCAATCATTTATCTCTGTATACTATATCTATGATTACAAGCATTCATTGTATAAATTACATTTGTATTGATATGAAATATGAAATATATATCATGACCAAGACAACAAAAATATTTAATGGGGTCTTGCTTATGGTTTCAGAGAGTAAAACCATGATCATTACGGGGGGATTGTGGTGGTATGTAAGCAGGCATGGCACTTAATCAGTAGCTGGAGGAATATATCCAATCTAAAATGTCCCAGATTAAAAAAGATAGGGAGAAACTAATGTGTGTGTTATGGTCTGAATGAATATCTTCCTTAGCCACTGACACTGTTTTAATATTCAGTGATCTCATAGTTAATTACACTCAATTAGTTATTTATGTATATGCTACTGTAAGTTTTTCCTCAACCTTATGTATAGACAAGTAATATAAAAATCAAATGATTCTATATTTATTCTCTTTAAATAGACCTTTTGATTAATATTAGCAAAAATAATTAAACTACTATAAACCTTATTTTTCTAATCTGCCTCTCAAGATTTGCATTGATGTCCTTTATAATGGAAAATTAGTCGATTTTATCCATATGTGTCCTAGTCTTGTTTCAAACAACAAAGATGATAATATTTCAAATGTAAGTAAAAATATATATAAAAAAGAGGTTCATATTCAAAATCTCATTGAAACATTAAAATATATTTTCAAAATAATATATGATTCTTCCCCCTTCCCCTACTCCTAATCCCCTCCCCCTCCCTTTCTCCCTCTGCCTCTCACTCTCTCTGGTGTAGTGTGTGTGTGTGTGTGTGTGTGTGTGTGTGTGTGTGTGTGTGTGTGTATGTGTGTGTGTGTGTATTTGAGAGAAAAAGAGACAAGAAGAAACAGCAATGCAGAGAAAGATGCAACTGCTGCTGTGGAATATGCCCAGACATGTGTGTGACTCTATGTATGAGAGAGAAAGAAATATGTATGTGTGTGTCTGTGCACTTTTATGCAAAGGACAGACAAGAATCCAGCAGTCCTGCTTTATCATTATTTGCCTCATTCCCTTGAAACTTGTCTCCTATTGAACACTGAGCTCTTTTGGCAGCTGTAGTCCACAGAAATCCACCTATTTCTGCCCCCTAACCAGCTGAATTTCATGTGTGCAGTCATGCCCAACCATGTTTTACATGAACTCTAGGGTCCAAAATCAGGCCTTCATATCCATTAGACAAGTGCTTTTACGCATGCATCAATCTTTACATCCTAAATTACTTATTTATATGATATAATAACAAGAAATGTATGGGACTAATATGCTTATTCCAAAAGGTAGAAATACCGAAGTCAAAAGTAGTAATTGATTCTGAAAAAAATCATAACCCAACAGGTTAGACATTAAATCTTAAATATTGACGCCCAAGATGTGGTAAGGTTTGCACCTCTAGAGTCCTGGGAAACATTGCTTCTAAAGTTTTGCATAGTTATTATATCAGGACAGCTTTTCACACTCCCTGTAATTTCTTGCTCCCTGTAGAAAAGCATGAAAAACTATTGTTTGGTTAACCTTCCTTAGGTCTCAGTTGGGAATCCTCTTCTACAGATCCATCAGAAAACTTGCTAGTAGAGACTTCCTCAAGGATGAAACACTTTGCCTGCTTCCATAGTTATTGCATTCTGTTTGTGTGCAGAGCCAGAACCCCACAGTTACCTGAAAGGACTCCTGCTACAACAAGCAGAATCCTGAGCAAATTTGAGCCATAGCTGGAGTAGAAACAAAGAATGGAGAAAATATCCAGGTGAGAATGACCAATAACCAAAGTCCATAGAAGCATACTCCTAGGTTACCTTCTCCGAGAAGATGTCTTGTATGGCCTCTGCTCCTGTTATTGAATCCTTCATGAGCATCAGTCATCATTGTTTATAATTTATATTATGCACATTTTCTCTTCCATTCCCTTCAAAATCTTCAAATCTCTTTTTGTTAACTAATTTCAAAGCCTCTTGAAACTTATAGATATAAAGGAACTCTTCCACTCTTCATTTAGTCAAAGATAATAGTTATGACTTCAACAAATTAGTTAATAAGAACTACAATACAAACTAGAAGTTTAGTTGTTAACTCATATTCTCTGTTTTGTGTTGTGCTAAATAAAACTATGATCATGAGCCATGCAGGTTTCTCCTAAGGCAAAGAGTCATAAGAACAGTCATTTAACACTTTCTAAAACAAGTGATCTGTGAATTATGTTGTTCACAATGCCAAATACCAACAATCCACTATCAATCATTGAGATGACAGAGAGACATACATGATACAAATAACTTAATAAATAAAAAGTTGAGTTTTCACTTCATTAACTCTTAGGAAGGCAAAAGACATAGGAAAGGTTATGAGACTATTTGCATTTTCACTTTTATATGTTTATGTTATAAACAAACACATAAGTAATGTGCAAGTATTACTGACTGTCGTGGAGTAAGAGAAGAGTCTACTTTCAGAAGACTGCCCCTAAGAATGAAGATTGGGTAAGGATACTGAGCTCCATCTTTCAACATATCCTCTGAAGGAATGATCCATATTTGATTGACTTCTTAGCTATGTCCTCGCCAGTTTTTGCCAAGGTGACATTCCACTGGTTTTATCTGGATCATTTCTACATTTCTAAATAGCCCAAAAAAACTTAATGCACATAATTGTTTTCCTTAAAATTAAAATCATGGGATTATGATAATTAAAAAATTCCTTGGTTATACACAAGCTAAACATTCACCTACCAAGGGCAAACCTCTATATTCATACAGCTGTTATCCTTCAGGGATGAGATACCACAAGAGTAAATGTGGTCTTCATAATGAATTTACCACTAATGTGAATACTATTCTTTTTCTCCCAGGAGAATATTTCTATTGTAGGTATTATTATTGAGAAGGACTTTAATTCAGACATGTCTAATTACACGATAGGTTAATTCTATTAACTGCAAAATCTCTAAGGGATTTTAACATTTTTGACTATTAAATAAGTTTAAGTGGTCCAGCTAAATTACTAATGATTGCTGTTCATTGCAAAGCAGACTATTTGATAAATCTGCTCTTCCTTCTGGAACACTGGGACAAAGACTTTATTTCAGGGCAATCATAATTTATTGCAATTACATTTAATACATGGTGATGATGCTAATGCTTTGTATAGTCTGAGCTTCTCACAATGATTGCTTCCTTGGCGATTATCATTCTTGAGGGGAGGCAAAAAGAGCCTACTATTAGTAATAAAACAAATAGTGGCAGGAAATAAATGAGATTCCTTAATCAAAAAATAAAAATAAAAAAGGAAATCTTATTTGCAGCTTTGATGGTGTCAGAAGAGTTTTCTTGCTGTTTGGGCTAGCTGGTGCCCTGAGCAGACTTTGGACACAAGCTCCACAACCAGTCCCACAACACTCAGAGGAAGTTCCACTCCCAGGTACTCTAACAGGACCAGGATCAGAGGTGAGGAGGACACAATATCTGTCTCAGCAGGACCTAGGCACACAGGAACTCTACCAGCCCAGTGGCTCAGGTTCCTTCTGGTATATATGGGCTGGTGCCCTGAGCAGACCTTGGGCACAAACTCTGCAGCCAGTGCCACAACACCCAGAGGAAGCTCCACTCCCACACACTCTAACAAGCACAAGATCACAGGATCCCAAAATCACAGGCCACAGAGACAGCTTGACTCTGACGTGTTCTTTAACACAACCAGGATCACAGGAAGGACAGGCTACAGTCAAATTTAGCAAGGTTAGGTAGGACAAGAGATAACCAGATGGTGCTAGGCAAGCATAAGAATATAAACCAAGGTTAATTGGCATCATTAGAACCCAAATCTCTCACCATAGCAATTCCTGGATACACCATCACACCTGTAAAGCAAAATTCATATTTATAATCACTTCTCATGATAATGATACAGGACTTTAAGAAAGACATAAATAACTCCCTCAAAGAAATACAGGAGAACACAGGTAAACAGCTAGAGGCCCTTAAAGAGGAAACAAAAAAAAAATCCCTTAAAGAACTACTGGAAAACACAATAAAATAGGTGATAGAAATGAACAAAACAATCCAGGATCTAAAAATGGAAATAGAAACAATAAAGAAATCAGAAAGAGAGACAACTCTGGAGATAGAAAACCTAGGAGCCATAGATTCAAGCATCACCAACAGAATAAAAGAGATAAAAGAGAGAATCTCAGGGGCACAAGACCCCATAGAAAACATTGACATAACAGTCAAAGAAATTGCAAGAAGCAAAAAGATACTAACCCAGAACATGCAGGAAATCCAGGACACAATGAGAAGACCAAACCTAAGGATAATAGGTATAGAAGAGAGTAAAGACTCCCAATGTAATGGGCCAGTAAATATCTTCAACAAAATTATAGAAGAAAACTTCCCTAACCTAAAGAAAGAGATGCCCATGAACATACAAGAAGCCTACAGAACTCCAAATAGACTGGACCAGAAAAGAAATTCCTCCTGCCACATAATAATCAAAACACTAAATGTACTAAGTAAAGAAAGAATTTTAAAAGCAGTAAGGGAAAAAGGTCAAGTAACATATAAAGGCAGGCCTATCAAAATTACACCAGACTTCTCACCAGAGACTATGAAAGCTAGAAGATCCTGGGCAGAAGTCATACAGACCCTACAAGAACACAAAGGCCAGCCCAGGCTACTATATCCAGCAAAATTCTCAATTACCATAGATGTTGAAAACAAGATATTCCATGACAAAACAAAATTTACACAATATCTTTTCACAAATCCAGCCCTACATAGGATAATAGATGGAAAACACTAACATAAGGAGCAAAACTACACACTAGAAGAAGTAAGAAAGTAATCTTTCAACAAAACCACACAAACTTAATTCCACCTCGTACAATAAGAAAAATAGGAAGTAACAATTACTTTTTTTAATATCTAATATGAAAATTAATATTGCCAACATATCCTAATCAATTGAAATCCAAAAATATGAGTAATTAGAAATTTGTTGCCTGTCATCAAACGGTCTCTCTAATTTGGTAATTGGAGAAATAGGTGGAATATTGTACAATTCATATACACTTTCAGCTTGTTCGTATGTGACAGTGTCTTGCTATGAACAACATAATGGTATTGAAATCTTGCTTCTCCTATCTCAGCCTTTCTATCAGTAGTATTGTTTATTGCATTTTTTACACTATACTATGGTTTTCAGAACAGCTTACATATTTCAAAAGTATCTATATAGCCAAAAGAAATGTAGACAATTAAATTGGGAGGTGGCTTGTAAGAGAACAACAAAGAGTGAGACTGAATGCTTTGCTTGATGTTTGTAAACTATTGTATCAAGTCTGAAGAAGAGGACTTTATAAGTTACTCTTT
Organism: Montemys delectorum; assembly: GCA_019843815.1. Classification (NCBI taxonomy): domain Eukaryota; kingdom Metazoa; phylum Chordata; class Mammalia; order Rodentia; family Muridae; genus Montemys; species Montemys delectorum. The sequence goes on along the minus strand of JADRCD010185009.1, from coordinate 25,125 downwards.
CTCTGAGATGAATGCTTTTCCAAATTATCAAAGTCAATGAACCAGATTCTTAACCTCACCTAATGTCTAAGCCACCCTCCAAGCAAAACCATTGTTGATTGAAACAGTTGGTGAAGGAATTTATGGATAGACCATCTTAATACACACACCATTTCTTAAACAAATGTAACCTGTTTTCTGTGGAATGAGAATAAAGTCACTCACTCAAGTCAAATAGCTTTGACCATAACAGGAAGTCTGTATCCAAAAATCACGTCTACAATTCATTCTTTGGCAAAGTAGAACTGTCAACTCTCAGCTTAGCTATGATGGTGGTAAAATCCTTTGGTGATGTGAGGGTCAAATCAATTATAATGAAATCCAATGTCTAAAAATTGTTCTTATTTTGGGCTTGTAGCACAATAAGAGTCAAGATCTTAAGCTCTACTAAATATAACACAAAGAAACAAACAAAGACTTTATATATTTACTATTCATTTAAGAAAACACTAGTAGTGATGTATTATTTTAAAATATACATCTAATATGTTTAGAGTTATTTAAAATTTATGTTGAGAAAAATGTATGTATTTTCAGGATTGCTATAGACAAGCATCTACATAAGACTGTTAAATTGATTGTTGTTTTATGTCAAACAACTTTTATAATGCTCATTTTTATTGAGCATTAAATATGGTATAATATTTTATAAATTTTAAAGAATATGAAAAAGAAAAGACATTGTAGGTATTGAAGGTCTCTGGGAGGAGTTGGGGTACAAAAGGGAAACAAGAATGTGATTTAATTCTATTTACTTAAAATATTAAGTAAATGCTAACAAATTCAGATAAATTGAAATCATATATCTTTTCTCATCATAATGCAATAAAACTTAAATCAATAAAAAATAAGAAATGAAAGGAAAACATAACAGCAAAATATATTTTAATATATTTTTTTTGTTTTTTGAATATTGACAGTTGAAAATATTAAAATCTTGATCTACAAAAAAAAAGTTTTCTTTCTCCAAGGCTGTTCTTATAATAGACAAATACTAGACTTTCTATACTTAGTGTGTGATTATTTATATATGCTTATTTTTCTTTGTTACTCTGTAGGCATTGATCTAGACACACTGAGGCAATTAGAATGGTTAGAGTCATTGAAGCTTCTAATTTTAACTATGCCTGAACACCTAATAACCCTTTATTTATAAATAGGAAAGCATTATATGCAATTACTACTCCTCATATTACAGAAACTTACAAGTTATTTTTAACTTGATGTATATCAATTAGTACTAATTAAGAATAAAGTATAGGAGAAATAACTAAGGTAAATTATGAATAACAGTGTATCTTATCAAAACAATACATTTTCCAGTTAAGAGTTAAGCATGATGGCACAATACTTGTAATCATTTCAGCATGCAGGAGACTAAGATAGGAAGCAAATACCTTTAAGACCAGCTTAGATAATAGGCTAAGTTGAGTTGTCTAAAAAGGTTTTGCAAAGAAGGAGAGAAAGAAATCAAGAAAGCCTCACATATACAGCTGTGATATACATACACAGATGTTTGACTATGAGGTTTCATTTCTCCTGTAGTTTAAACATTCATGAATGACTCTAGTTCATTAAAGTAAATCTGTCTAATGGAAGGAGTTACAATTACTCACTGTAAAAAAATTAACTGATAATGTTGTTAGAGAAATTGGGCACAGAAGGAAAAGCTTTCATTTAAAACATCATAACTTTGGGCTTTCTTCACAATGAGAAAATGATAAAAAGTTAAGACATTGCAAGTAGAACTTGGTGCAGTAAAATATCTAAATCTTAGAGGTACAAGTGAATAGCAGGAGCAAAGAAGAGAATTATATACTCTGTTTCATGAACATTTGCAGAGGGAGCAGAAAAGACTCCATAACAGTAATTCACTGTAGGATAACTTTATCTAACAGAAATGCACAGCGATAAATAACAGAGTAATAATCCACAGAGAGAAATAAAGTACATTCATTAGAGAAAACCGAGTTGCTATAAGCATTTAATAAATGTATTAGAACTGTAGCCTGTGCACTAAGCATCCCCTCCCTCAAAAATCAGTAATAAGCATAAGTTGGTGGGGAATTGTGCAGATGTGAAGATGCAAAATTGTGATGTAATGTTTTTGTGCCTACTGATTTTTACTTTCTTTCTCTCGATGTTAGTAAGGACATGAGTGTCATTCCGTCTTTGCAAAAGCAGCAAACTGACTATGACTGATGAACGAATGTAGGTTGCTTGTGATGTGATGCCCAGCTGAAGGAAGAAAGTGAAAGTCTTTCCCTTAGAATTTTCTCATTTTTCCAGAAAGAGCCTAAGATGATCAGTGAACACAGAACTGTTAGGTGGAAGCAAAATGCAAATATCATATTAGCATATGGGGTAATGAGCTTTATGAAGATAAGGGAAAGCAAGAGGTACACACTATAAAATATGCAAGATTTAGACGTTAAAGGTCAGTCCTATCATCCCGTGAGGAAAATATTTATTTAATTTACTTACAGCAATGAGTAGTCATTGAACATGAAATCTCTTTCCTCATGAGGGACCACGTCTATGATATGACATGTGCGTTATCATGTTGTAAGGTATCCTATCTATACTAACACCCTCTTAGAAACCTATTACTTCAGTATCCATTCATTCTCAGTATTTTCTAATAGCTTATAATCTGGTATACTTGTCTTCTTTATGCTATTATTTATGCAAGAATAACTGAATAAATACAATTTTGACATTTTAAAAAAAAATTCTGTTTCTTGCATTTTTTATTAGATATTTTCTTTATTTACATCTCCTTTCCCAGTTTCCCCTCCCAAAAAGGAAATAAAATAAAATAAAAATAAAAATAAAAAACCAAACCCCTGTTCCCTCTCCCATTCCCCTGCTCGCCACCCCACCCTCTCCTGCTTACTGGCCCTGGCATTCTCCTACACTGGGGCATGGAACCTTCACGGGGTCAAGGGCCTCTCCTCCCATTGATGACCGACTAGGCCATCTTCTACTATACATATGCTGCTGGAGCCATTAGTCCCATCATGTGTACTCTTTGGTTGGTAGTTGAGTCCCTGGGAGCTCTGAGGGTACTAGTTAGTTCATATTGTTGTTCATCCTAAGGGGCTGCAAACCCTTCAGCTCCTTGGGTCCTTTTGGAGGTAAAAGTAGATACAGGCATGTAGACAAAGTAGCTATCAATTTTCGGAATTTTTTAAATGACCAAATTTCAATCATAAATTTTCTACTGTATAAGAGAAATGAAGCTGGGCGGTGGTGGCGCACGCCTTTGATCCCAGCACTTGGGAGGCAGAGACAGGAGGATTCTGAGTTCAAGGCCAGCCTGGTCTACAGAGTGAGTTCCAGGACAGCCAAGGCTATAGAGAGAAACCCTGTCTCGAAAAACCAAAGAGAGAGAGAGAGAGATGAAAAGTGTCTCCTACATGCTTACATATTTGGATACTTATTCTCCAGGTGATGTCTTTGTCTGTAGAGGTTCTGGAACATGGGGGAGGTGGGGCCTTGAAGGAGAAAATCCACCACTGGAGATAGGTTTTGAAAGTTTAAATCCTCAATCTACTTCTTGATCTCTGTCTCTGTCCCTGTCTCTCTGTCTCTGTTTCTGTCTCTCTCTGTCTTTGTATCCCTCTGTATCATTCTGTCTCTGTCTTTATTTTTGTATGTCCCTCTTCTTGCTCTCTGATCCTTCTCTCTCTTTCTTTCTCTCTCTCTCTCAGCTTCTTATGTATGTATGAAATGTAATCATCCAGATATTTTCTCCAGCCAAATACTATCATGTCTTTCATGTAATTATAGATTCTACATCCCAGTCTGGGTTCATAAATCAAAATAAATTCTTTGGTTTGATTTTCACCAGAGTATATTAACACAATGGAAAGTAACTGATACACAAACCTGGAGAGTGATTTGTTGTTATTGTTTTTATTTAAAAAAATTGACAATGTTGTTACTAAAACATGTGGAATACAGTGGTATTTTGAAATAGAAAATCGCTTTATTTCTGTAATCAGACCTTAATAGTCTACCCTAATACTAACTAGGGTGATGAACTGAAACCGACTGTGGTGGCCAACTCATGAGGTTTTTAAGAAGAACAAGTATTATATTAAGAACAGGGCTAGAGGCTACTCATGTGTTATTTCCTAAAGAATCTTGATAAATTTTAACCATGTATTGAGAACTTTCTAAGGATTAATTAAAAAGTAATGGACTAAATACTTTGGCCGAGAAAAATTTTAAATAGCCTAACATTGAGTGTGTGTTATAGTGTTATCAGTTACTCTCACCAAAAGTACAGTAAAAGAAGAGTGTCAAATAAAGAGGGAAAAAAGAAAAATGTCCAGGAAGGATAGGAAAATAACACTAGAAAACTTAAAGTTGCATTCAAAGTCATATGCTCAAAACAAAATAATTGTTAGTGAAACAGACTTTGAAGAGAAGTCTAAAGCATACACTCAAACAACAGGAAAGGTTACTTGAAGGCATTATCTTGTGAAGAAACCCAAAGGGTTGACTGACTTTACAGAAAGCAATTATTTCAACATACATAACTTACTCCATTTTAGTCTTTGGAGGGTGGTCAAGGTCCTTTCCAAGCTGACAGCTGAACATGGCACTATCATCCTCATGTGGTGCAAGTTTTGGAGACAAGAAATGTAAAATGTTTACAGGGTCATGGATACCTCTTCCATGGATTTAGAAAGCTGCATAGGGCAGAGAGAATATGGTAGGATTGGAGTCACTGTAAGGAGTCTGTGAGTGGCAGAAGTCTTAGTTGTAGTGTTGGAGATTACAGAGCTATGAGATACCAACCACAACAAGCTGCATTAGAGTGGAACGAGCCAGAGGGAGATGTATGTCATAGGCAACAAAACTAGAGTAGTCATTTCAGCTCTTTGGAACTGAAACCCTATACAACAGGCTTAGAGTTTCAAGGTTTTGTAATTGCCCTGTTTTATGTATCCTTCCTTTGGTCCAATATTTTCTATGTTCCTATTTTTCCCTACTGGAAGGGTAATATGTATTCCAAACCATTTTATTTAGGAAATGTACAATATATTATTCTACACAGTATATTGGTATAATATTGTACAATATTATGTTAAAATATTATATTACAAAATATATTTTACAATATGTTATTGTATATTAATTTATACAGGCATAGTTAAGAGATTGAATTGAAATTCCATGCAGAAAAACATGTAGGTTGATTATAGAACTTCACCTCTCTTTCTTCTCTTTCATATCCAGTTCTCTAGTCTCCTCCTCAGATGTACAGCAGATAACTTAGTAAGGCAAATCTTCACAAACCCCATTTTCCATGGATCACATAAATCTTCTCCCTTTAAATGCTTTCCCCCTACTCACTGCTTTAGCAAAGCCCCTGACACTAATAAAGGATTCCCTGGGAACCAAAAGGGCTGCTGAGCTCTAGTGGAAATATGCTTCCATGGTTGTTACTGATTGTGTTTTTACATGTGGATCTAGGCATCTGGGTTTAAGGAGACTGTAATTCTATATGCAGGTATCCGATCTTGATTTTGTTTTGTGAGGTTTTGTTCCTGTTTCTGTTCCTGCCCTTTGTGATTCTTAGGAGTGTGATGGCTGTGTTTTGCCTGATAGTGTCATCTTATTATATACAGAAAAGGCTTTTGACAAAGTCTAACAGCTCTTCATAGTAAAAATCCTAGAGAGATTATGGATACAGGGGGCATACCTAAACATAATAAAAGCAGTTTACAGTAAGCCTATAGCCAACATCAACTAAAATGGAAGGAAATTTCATTAAAATTAGAAACATGACAAAGCATTCCACTCTTTTTATACTTATTGAGTAATTGAAGTCTTAGTTAGAGAAATAAGACTACTGAAGGAGAGCAAAGGAAGAAATTGGAAAGGAAGAAGTCAAATAATCTTTATTTTCAAATGATATAGTATATATAGGTACTACTACAATAATTACAGGAAACTTCTATAACTGATAAAAAAACTTTCTGCAAAGTAGCTGAATACAAAATTCAATAAAAATTGTTAACATGCCTATATGCAAATAATAAACTGAATATGAGTTTAGGAGAATAAGATATTGTATAAGAGCAATAAACAATATAAACTCTATTTGGGTAACCAGTTGTCTTAGTCGGGGTTTCTATTTCTGCACAAACATCATGACCATGAAGCAAGTTGGGGAGGAAAGGGTTTATTAAGCTTACTTCTACATGGCTGTTGATTATCAGAGGAAGTCAGGACTGGAACTCAAGCAGGTCAGGAAGCAGGAGCTGATGCAGAGGTCATGGAGAGATGTTCCTTGTTGGCTTGCTTCCCCTGGCTTGCTCAGTCTGCTCTCTTATAGAACCCAAGAATTCCAGCCCAGGGATGACACCACCCACAAGGGGCTCTACCCCCTTGATCACTGATTGAGAAAATGCCCCACAGCTGGATCTCATGGAGACATTTTCCCAACTGAAGCTCACTTCTCTGTGATAACTGCAGCCTGTGTCAAGTTGACACACAAAACTAGCCAGTACAGTTGACCCCTTGTCAACTTGACACACAAACACATCACTATTAAGCCTCAACTTTTATGTTCTTATTTATCCCCAAGATCTAAAGTCCCACAGTCTTTATATATTAAAAGTTTAATTAATTTAAAATGTCTAATATCTTTTAAAATTCAAAGTCTCTTAACTGTGGGCTCTATTAAAATATATTCTTTCTTTAAGAGGGAAAAATATCAGGGCACAATCACAATTAAAAGCAAAACCAATGTCTGGGATCCAACTCACGATCTTCTGGGCTGTATCAAGGGCTTGAGTCACTTCTGCAGCTCTGCCCTTTGTAGCACATGTCTTGTCTTTTGTGCTCCAGATGTCTGTACTCCACTGCTGCTGCTGTCCTTGGTGGTCAATGTATGGTATTGGCATTCCCAAAACAATGCTATAACTAGACTTTACCAATAGCCTCTCATAGACTGTCTTTACGGTGCCAAGCCTCAATTCCTTTGCATGACACCTTCAGTCCTGGACCATGAATTGCAAACTGAGGCTGCACCTTTACCAATGGCCTTCCATGGCCTCTCACTGTGTTGAGCCTGCTCTTTATGACCCCTTCATGCTGTCAAAACCAGTACCACCTGGGTGACTTTTACACATTACCAAGTCCTGCTGCAGTACAAGGTACAACTTTGGCTATTTCTGGAACAAATCCTCTTTGTGCTCTTAGAAAACACTTCCCAGAAGATATTATCTCAATGATGCTGGTCTCTTTTTAATCACCGCTAATTTCTTAGCTCCAGCTAACCAGCATCAATAGTACCAGTAATGTAAAGTTCTCTCTTTAGTAGTTTTGGTATCTTGTTAATCACAGCTGATACTTTAGCCCCAGCTAACCAGAGCTACAGAAACTTCACAATCAAAACAACATGGCCCTGATAAGAGTCATTAATCTTCCTTCTGAAATTTCAAAAGCCAGGCCTTTATCTCCGCACTGTTTTTAACATGATCATTCAAGCTCTTACAGAATATCCAACAGAGTTTTTAACAATCAGTTGTTCTTCTAGTTCAAAGATCCAAAGTCTTTCTACAGTCTTCTTCAAAACATGTTCAGGGTGTCACAGGAACACCCCACTCCTGGTACCAATTTGTCTTAGTCAGGGTTTCTATTTCTGCACAAACATCATGACCATGAAGCAAGTTGGGGAGGAAGGGTTTATTCAGCTTACTTCCACATGGCTGTTGATCACCAGAGGAAGTCAGGACTGGAACTCAACCAGGTCAGGAAGCAGGAGCTGATGCAGAGGCCATGGAGAGATGTTCCTTGCTAGCTTGCTTCTCCTGGCTTGCTCAGCCTGCTCTCTTATAGAACCCAAGATTTCCAGCCCAGGGATGGCACCACCCTTTGATTACTAATTGAGAAAATGCCCCACAGCTGGATCTCATGGAGGCATTTTCCCAACTGAAGCTCACTTCTCTGTGACAACTGCAGCCTGTGTCAAGTTTACACACAAAATGAGCCAGTACACCAGTGAAATACATTTATGATAAAAAAATTAACATTAAAGAACTAAATTGAAGAATATACAAGAAGAAGGATGGTCTCTTGTGCACATAGATTGGTAGGATTAATAAAGTAATAATGAACATCCTACGAAAAGCTACCTGTAGATTCAACATAATCCACATCAAAATTCCAAAACAATTCTTCACAAATGTTGAAAGGATAGTTTTTATTTTCATATGTAAATTCACATGCATACACACACACACACACACACACACACACACACACACACACACACACA
>JADRCD010185009.1:0-15136 GCA_019843815.1 Montemys delectorum | reverse complement strand
GAGAGAGAGAGAGAGAGAGAGAGAGAGAGAGAGAGAGAGAGAGAGAGTGATCTAAAGGAAACAGTCAAATAATGGGAGAGACAAGACCTGAGTGAATATATTTTAACCAGCCAAGTAAGAAAGTCTATCTCCAAAACCAATTGGACCACATCTAAGGAATAGCATCAAGAGTCCATATCTGGCCTTCACACATGAACACTACTATGGTTTGTGCACATACACACAGTGAATCCTTAGTTGTCTGTAAGAGTGCTTACAGGAAAGCAATTAGCAAAATGTTTAGTGGAATGGGATTCCTACCTGTAGAAGCAAGTGGCTCTCTTTGTCAATACCTGTTTCTTGTTTCTTCTACTGGACTCTTTCCCATCTGTTTGTTTATTCTCTATTCCAATATGTTAGGTTTTGTTTTATCTTATGTTATCTTTAATTATTATCCCTTGAATGTTCATTTGTTTTCAAATGAAAGTCAGAAGGGAATTAAGCCAAAGGGGGGGGGAAAGTGGGTGGAAACTGGAAGGAGCAGAGGGAGGAAAATCTTTAATCAGGATATATTATGTAAGGAAAAAAAATACCAGTATTTTCAATAAAATAAAAAAAAAATAGGAAAATAACAACAAGGGTTCACTTTTGTCTGAGAAAGCACAGTAGGTTTGAGATTTTTTTTAACTGTTTAGTCTATAAAAGTGGTGGAGACTTTTCTAGTCAGATCATATGCATTTTTCATCATGCGATATGCATAATCCCATGAAGGCTAAAGAAAGAAAGCTGTGGTTTGAGTGAGAACTGTCATTCATGTGTTTGCACACCTGTCTCTCAATTGGCAATGATGTTTTTATGAGGTTATGAAACTCTTAGATGATGGCAGCATTTCAGGAGAAGGATATCATGAGGGATATACTTCCAGGGTTTATAGCTCCATCCCACTTCTTGTTCCTCTTTGCTGCTTCCTATGTAGGAATAAAAAATGTTATCAGCTAGCTTCCCGTCCTGCCGCCTGCTGCCGCCACTTAGCCACTGTAATAGAGTCAATCACTATTGACTACTAAGTCAACATGAGCCCTGTTTCCTTGTAGTACTTTTCTTAGAATATTTTGTCACACTAACAGGGTGACAAGGTCACAGGGACTCCCATTGATAGGTAGCAGGAGAGGTACCTCACTAACTAATGCTTAGTTAGTTATTCACAATTATTGATAGATGGGTGGCTACTCCAGATGCCTCCACTAGTAATAGAAGGATTGCAAATGGTGTGCTATCGTTCTTCATAACATTACTACTGAAACTCTAGTTGTTCATAGGACTATCGCTAAAACTGTGGTGAAGCCTGTGTTTGGCTCAGTATGAGGCCTAAGACAGGAAAAACATGCCAAAGATTAGCTACTTCTTTTGTAATGTTACTGGTTTCAGTTAGAGAATAGAGGGTAAAGGAGAATAAAGACATGTCATCCAAAGTGCTTATAGAACCTAGGCTTGGGCTTCTGTGCACATAGAGGGTTGTGTGAAGGTATGCTAATGTAAACACATGCTTTGTATACTGTTATATGTACAAGAAAGAATTAAAAATAAAAGAATCTTAAACATTTGTTCTTTGCCCAAGATTTTTCACCTTTTTTTTTTAAAAAAAAAAAAAACAGTTTATAGCTTTTTGTTTTAATTTTAGATTGATTATTTTGTTTATTTACATTTCAAATGTTATCCCCTTTCCTGGCTCCCTCTCTGAAACCTCCCCATTCAATCTGCTCCCTCTGCCTCCATGAGAGAGCTCCCCCACCCACCTACTCCTGTCCTACTGCCCTAGCATTCCCCTATGCTGGGGCATCAAGCCTTCACAGGACCAAGAGTCTCCCCTCCCTTTGATGCCAGACAAGGCCATCCTCTGCTACCTATGTAGCTGGAGCCATGGGTCCCACCATGTGTATTCTTTGGTTGGTGGTTTAGTTCCTGGAAGCTCTAGGGGTCTGGTTGGTTGATATGGTTGTTCTTCTCCTATGGGCTTGCAAACCCAATCAGCTCCTTCAGTCCTTTCCTTAACTCCTCCATTGGGATCCCCCTGCTCAGTCTGATGGTTGGCTGCAAGTATTCACATGTGTATTGGTAAGGCTCTGGCCGAGCCTCTCAGGACACAGCTATATCAGGCTCCTGTCAGCATGCACTTGGCATGTAGTAGTAGTGTCTGGGTTTGGTGTCTGCATGTGGCATGGATTCCCCAGGTGGGGCAGTCTATGGATGGCTTTACCTTCAGTCTCTGTTCCACTCTTTGTCTCTGTATTTCCTTTATACAGGAGTAATTCTGGGTTAAAAGTTTAAGAAGTATGGGTAGCCCCATCATCCCTCAACTGGGGGCCGTGCCCAACCTCTGAATATGGTCTTTATGGGTTATCTCTCTCCTTTGTTGGGTATTTCAGCTAAATTCATCTTCGTTGGATCCTGGGAGCCTCTTGATTTCATGGCATCTGGGAGTTTCTGGTTGCTACCCACAGGTACCCATCCCTCATTGCTATAACACCTCTGTTCAATTTCCTGACCCACTGCATATCTTCCCCATCTCCTCCAGCATCTCATCCTGCCCCCTGTTTTTTTTTTCCTTTTCTCCTCCTCTCTTCCCAGCTAGAAGCTGGAAACAACCCAGATGTCCCTCAACAGTGTATAGTGGGTACAGAAAATGGGGTAACAGTTATACAATGACTTTATGAAATTCGCAGGCAAATGAATGGAACTAGAAAATGTCATCCTGGGGGTGGAAATACAATCACAAAAGAACACACATGGTATGTAATCAGTGTTAAGTGGATATTAGGAAAAAAGTTCAGAATATCCATGATACAACTTACAGACCATATGAAGGTCAAGAAGAAGGAAGACTAAAGTGTGGAAGCCTCAGTCTTACTTAGAAGATGGAACAAAATAATCACAGAAGGTAGAAGGTGGGGAGAACTTGGGAGGACTCTTCACCTCTTATCACAAGGAATTCTGATCTGTCTACATTCATCTTCACATTTCCTAATAATTTTCTGCACTTTTTATTTTATGTAGATTGTATAAAACATATTGCGCATAGTATCATAAAATGACACCACCTTTATATTGTCTATGATTTAGTATGTACCTATTTATCTACATATCTATCTCCATTCATTTAATCTCAGTATTTCTACCATGTATTTTTTTTTCTACTTAGCAAAAAAAAATTTAAGATACAAAGATTATTGGACAGACAAGTAGAGTTAAGTGGAATAATTCTATTTGTTTTGTACTGACATTAATTTTGGTATGGAGAAATAAGATGTCATAAAAGACATTATATGGTAATTACAATCAGGAGGAAAAATATTGTAACTTTCAGATACAGAAAAATGAAAGAAACAACTGTTTAGACACATGAGCTGTTAGACAGAAATAGGAAAAAATGGAGGTCAAATCCTGTCCTGGCATCAAGTATCTTGATAATAAGTAGAATACAGAGGCTTCACAAAATGTACATCCTGACCTATAACAAGTAATTTCAGATTTTCAAAATTTCCATCATTTCCTCACCTTTTGCCTTTCTAGTTCAATTTTATGGCCTTGTCCTGATTTGCATGAACTGTACAAGTTCTTGTCTTTTCTAACTCTTCTATTCATTTCCTCCCATGTTGAACATTTAAAGCAACTTTGAGGCTTCTGTGGCTCTCACAAGAGGAGTTGCAAACATGTGGCTGGGTGCCAATGTAATGGAAACAGATTGAAATGTCCTGTCCCATCAGCAATGAAGGAGTGTTCTCTTTCTCCACAACCTCTCCACCGTCTGCTGTCACCTGAGTTTTTTATCCTAGCCATTCTGATTAGTGTGAGGTGGAATCTCAGGGTTGTTTTGATTTGCATTTCCCTGATGACTAAGGATGTTGAACATTTCTTTACGTGCTTTTCAGCCATTTGGTATTCATCAGTTGAGAATTCTTTGTTTAGTTCTGAACTAACTAATACCCTCAGAGTTCCCAGGGACTAAACCACCTACCAAAGAGAACACATGGTGGGACTAATTGCTCCAGCAGCATATGTATAGTAGAGGATGGCCAAGTCGGTCATCAGTGGAAGGAGAGGCCCTTGGCCCTGTGAAGGTTCTATGCCCCAGTGTAGGGGAATGCTAGGGCCAGTAAGCAGGAGAGGGTAGGGTGGTGAGCAGGGAGAAGGGGAAGGAAGGGGAAGGGAACTGGGGTTTGTTCTTGTTGTTGTTTTTTTTTGTTTGTTTGTTTGGTTTTTTTAAGAGGGGAAACTAGGAAAGGAGATGTCGTATGACATGTAAATAAAGAAAATATCTAATAAAATAAAAAAAAATAAAAAACGAAACGGGTTCAATATACAATTAGGTGACTATCTATATATGTAGATTTTATATATAAATAGATATTTCATAGAAAGAATAGCAGTGGCCATAAAAAAAATAGTGATTTAAGGAGGTTTGCATGTGGTACAAATAATAGAGTAGAAAACATTCAGAAGAAAGGATCTCAATTTAGCTCAAATTTTAATAAAGTACTTACTGCAAAAAGAAAAAAGAAAAAAGAAATGTCCTGTCCCTCATTCTCATAGCTAGATGGAGGACAGATACCAGGTCCCAGAGGCAGTATTTATCATGAGCAGTAGAATTTTGAGACATACCATCATGGTGACATAAATGAGTCCCTGTATCATCAAAATAGCCCTGATAAAGTACTCTGCTTCAGATTTTGATCAGAATTCTCATGCTTTACTCTCTCTCTGTTAAATTCTTAGCTGTACCATGTAGGGCCTAGGCTTCAGTTTTCACCTACTTCTTAGTATAACCCTTTCACTCCAAATATCATTTTTTTCTAAAGTACAGGACACAGTTCTTGTGTGCACAAGTGGCTAATTAAAAGCATAACTGGAATCACCATAGAACTTGAACATTTTCATATTAAAATCAAAGCCTTTCATCTTTCTTCAAACATATTGTCTTCTTACATTAGTCAATGGGGTGTATGAGAATAAAATTCAGTTATTTTTAAAATAAACCTTATACCTTTATGTATGTGATATATAATTTTATTTAATTTGGTATGGCTAACAGTAGTAACAAATCTACTTTACTTATATTTAATAAATGATTTTTGGGTCAATAGAAACAAGTGCTATTATTTCTTTAATAAGTTGGCAAAAAGAAGAAAAAGATTTAATAATTTTCCCAAGATCTCAGACATCAATGACGAGACTTGAATTTATGAGGTCTGGTTCCAGGCTCTCTTTGTTTACTACATCATCAGACTGGTTTACTGCAAGGAACAGTGGGTAGAATCCACGAACCCTCTCTTCATGACAGTCCCTGAACTGTGTGTCAGACAAATTCTTGGCTTTGTAACTTAGTATCCATTCAAAGATTTAAGTTACAGTTAACATATGGAAGTACAATATTAAAGGTAGTCCTACCTAGCAGTTATAATTACACAGATTAAAATCTGTCATTTATCTTACAGATATAACAAGATTAATACCCAATAGGAAATATGGCCACTTAAAAAGCCCTACAAACACACACACACACACACACACACACACACACACACACACACACTTTTTTCTTCTTTTGATCAGAGAAAATGACTTTGCAAAGCACAGAAAAATGACATCTGTGTGCTAGCAAATGTTCTATCTCTTACATGTTTTCTTAAATGGGGAAAAAAAGAAAATAAATTAAACTTTGGATCTTCTGAGCCTATCCTCTAACGTTGTCTAACACCAAACTATTTATTACTTCATACATTCTCAGCTTCATTCTGAATTATGTGAGCAGCCTCTTGATAGATCTAAATTAAATATGTTAGACAGTTTTAGTTCTATTTCTCTTTCTTTCAATATTATATTTTTCCAAAATGCCAAAGATCATTTCTAAGGGATTTGGCTATAACTGAGTGAACTATTCCTCTGAATTATAGAACATCAACTGAGGCATTTTCGTAGTTCCTTCAATATATTCTTTAAAAATGCTGCAATTCCCTACCCAAATCCAAACCATGAAAAATAAATTACAGTGTGTTCATCACATTGGAAGCACATTTTATTTGAGTAATGCTCATTTGTTTTAGAAAACACATGACATCTCCCTTTTTACATGATTTCAAGCAAACTTTAAAAGATTACAAAAAATATAAATAATCACCATTTCTTTTTTCATGTGTTTCAATGTGTTAGCAATGATCAATAAATATACATATTCAATTATTGGTTTTTACATTGTAAAATAATAAGGCCTATTATTTTGTTACTCCAAAGATTCTGAGGTTTCATTGGGAAAATTGAAAATTAAATTAAAATAAATTCTTTTTTTAACTCTCTGCTAAGAATTTTTATATTTACAAGAGTATATTCTGTTGGAGTTAAAATATAGACTACTTGTAAAAACAAGGATTAATTTTACTTGAAGAAACAGATCAAAATGTTATTTCTTCTAAAATAACTTCTCTGGATTTAACCAATATTAACAAATGAGTTCATAATTGTAATCATATTTGTAATATAAATATGTTTTGTCACTTGCATTATTTAACAGGGAAGTAGCTGAATTTTGTATTTGGAGTAATCATTCATTTTGTTTTGAAAAGGATGCCTAAGAGGAGCAACAGTAAAGGTGTTAGTGTTCTACATCCAAATGCATACATACATAGGTATTTGACTAGTTATGTCTGTCACAGAGAACGCAATAGTGACACATGAAGAGCAGCCACTGTACTGTTGATTGAATGGTGCTGTTGATGACTGGAGATTCTTCACAAACAATCCTGGTGCAGGGTCCAGAGCTCTTCACATGCAAAGGGGAATGTGAGGAAATAAGCATAATTCTAAGTGATTTTATCAATTAGTTACCATTGACAGTGCATCCTTACCTTTTCTCACAAGGATTTTTGTGTTTAGTAAAATATAAAAGAAGATGAAGTTTGATTCAAAAACTCTCCACAAAATCAGATATTAATATGAAACAGTTCAGGAGTTTCTACCCTGAAGAAATTTCAAGAAGAATATGCTCATGTGCCCTGATCTAGGAACACTGCAGTCAGCTCCTAAGCTCTGGGTCTTTGAGAAAAGAATTAATGATCAGCCTTGGAACCTTATCCAAGCAACCAATACAAATGGACTCACTGGCTTCTATTCATATATATATATTGTGTGTGTGTGTGTGTGTGTAAAAGGGGGGAGAGAGAGAAAAAAGAGGAGAGAGAGAGAGAGAGAGAGAGAGAGAGAGAGAGAGAGAGAGAGAGAGAGAGAGAGGGAGAGAGGGAGGGAGAGAGAGATTTGAGCAATTTGAGGGTAGGATGGTTATGGAGTAGATCCAAAAAAAGAGGTTAACAGGACATAGAGAAAATAGATATAGGAAATGCTGGATGCTGGACATAGGGAAGAAGAGGAAAGGAGAATGAGATAACTGAATTTCAATTAAATGCATTTTAAAAATACAATAAAGAAAAAAGAAGCACTGAGCCCATTTCTAACATGTACAGAATTCCTTTCATCCTCAGACTGCTTAGCCAACATCAACTAATTAATTTGGTGAAAGCAATTTGTGGGTTAAGGAACAATTATAAACAGCTGCTTGGAGTTGGGGGGGAAAAAGTCTGTCCTTGTGTTTTTATTTCATTACTAAGCTTATGAGATGCTTTTTAATTGTAATAGCATTACTCAAGACATAAGGGCCATAGCAATGAAAATACTTCATGATATATTAATAATCCTTTCACTATCTAAAAGATGACCCTAATCTGTCCCATCATCCATTTCCTTTTCCCCCAAACAACTTAATTCATTACATAAGAGTTATTGGGAGTTTGGCTGAAGAACAGAGTCGATTTTCTATTTTTAGAGGCAGGGTGACAAAGGAGAAAGCGTGACCAAATGTATTGCATAAAATCCTGTTAACTTTATTGAGATTTTCATTCTCCATATCTCATAGGATAAATACACTAAACAGAGGTTCTATAGGAATGTTATCAGGGTTATTAAGTTCAGAACCTCGACTCTGGCTCCCCTAACAATCTACACTTATCGGAACAACAAAGCTCCATTAGTAGTGAAGAATACAACCTCTTGGCTGCATGGGACTTATCCGTCCAGTTAGACAGGATTAATCACCTGCCAAAGAGACAACTCTAGGAGAGCTGGCTCACCTCAAGCCACTCATTACTAAGACTGCTTTTCCTTTCCAGAATCCTTAGTCACTATTATACTACCTTACAGACAGCAAGCACACAGCTTCATTTGTCAGCTTGCTTTTCAGAATCATACAAATCATACACTTTTCTTTCTATTTCTTTATGAATATTTTTTTGAACACCTTGCATTTTGCCAACATTTTGTGCTTCTTTGCCTTTTCTCTAAAGACTCCACCTCTGGCCTGCAGCTGCCTATCCCATGCTGCCTCAACCGGAATGTTTATTTTCCTTCTTTCCTCCTCTCTCCTACTGAGAGATACTGAAGTTTCTGGCTTGCCTGACATGAGAATTTTTATTTTAAAGACTAATAAAATTGTCTCTGAGCTTCCATTTGAGTCATTTCTTCCTTTATTAAAGAGGCTAAGATCACAGAGAGGGAACCTTGATTTCCCGTCTATCTCTATGCTTAGTCACCTGTCCTCAGTTGGTCAAATCAAGAGACAAAATATAGTGAAAAGCAGAGAAAGGGGATTTATTCAAAGTAACTACATTTGTAACAGAAAGACTAAAAGGGCTTAGTAAATCTCCATATTAGTTTTCTAAGACATAAAATTGATGGAAATAATTTAGGAAACGAGATGCCTTTGCTGTTTTTTTTTTTTTTTTTCAACATGGGCTGGGTAGCCCAACTATGGCAAGACATAGTGGAGAAAATCCAGTAGCTTCTCAGATCACTAAACTTAAGATGTCAGCAGTCTCAATCTGGTACTGTGAGTCCAAAAGATTGTTGAAGAACCATTGGCATTCATTTCCTGTTAGAAGCCTGAAAAAATCTGACCCCTGGTAGTAATGACAGTAATCCAAACCTATGTCTGGAGTTCAGGTATCTTTATGGTATCTCTCAGTATTACCATATTTTGTGGTTAAAGTCAGTGAGAAAAGGTTATGGTCATCTGCAGAGGATGGTATCAGCAGCAGAAACAGGATGAATGTACTCACCATCCCTTCTACGCAACACTGTTGTCATTCATACATTGTATAGCTTGGCTATTGCCAGAGGTGTCACAAACTATAGAAAAATGGTGTCCCCTTTAACTTAATCTCTTCTGGAGATGCCCTCACGGCCTCTGTCAGATAAAAGTTTCTTAGTTCACAGCAGATATCCTTGAACTGTTAATCAAGATTACCTATCACAAGCCCACCAATTATCAACTTGATGCTCAACCATATTTTCTTATAATTTATATAATTTCCAAATGAGCTGTAACAAGTTTCTAAGTCTGCCTAATAATACTATCTGATACCACCAAAATACACAGTTCTTGAATGATTAGAAAGAATGGTTTTCTAGATAAAATTGTCTTTCAATACTCACAACTTAAACATAAGACAGATTTTACAACCCTTGCTCATTCAATAAATGTTATTTTACACAATAAAGAAATAGAAGAAAACATACACTTACTTAATTTACATGTATACGTATGCAAACATTTTCTTGGCAAAATAGGAGAACAGCACTCCTGGAAATTACACTTAATTTTTACAATATTGCATATAGAAATAACTGATATTAAAACTATCAATTATTCCTTCAATATTCTGTCTATCTCAAGAAACAGGCTTAGTCCTTTAACTGCAGGATAAATCTATACCTTTACTTGTGGAACATTATTTCTCTTTCTCACGACCTTAACCACAAAATATGGTAATACTGAGAAATACCACAAAGATACTTGAACTCCCGACATAGGTTTGGATTACTGCCATTGTGAGGTAGCTCTCTAACTTCCCTATGGTAGCTTCAGACAATCACGCCTGTTAATACCATAACTAATTTAACTGTCTGACTAATAAAATTAGGAACCCAAAGTGTTCAGATGGAAATATTAGTTTCCAGTAGAATAGAATGTGTGTTCTGGCTGCTGTAAGACAGACTGCTGTAAGCCCTTCATGGAAACAGGGCTTCTAGGTCAGCATAGCATATGAGTGTGGGAATAGGTGACAAGGATTTTGCTAGAAGATAACCACAGGTGATTGGGAGTGGTTCAATTCTAATTACCACCTTCTTTATTTCTAGACATATGAATCCTAATTATAAAAGAAGCAATATTACGTACTGGATACTGATTCAGAGCATATATAGTAGCATTTTGAATAACAGTCTAAGATAGGAGCCAATCTTCCTTGGGTAACCATCTCCCTTGGGAACCTGTAGTGGATTATGAACTAGTTACATAGTATATGAGATGCCTAAACTTTACGAACAAGTAACTTTAAGATTTGTTAAAGGAAAAATACATAGCACCTACTATGTTTTCCAAGTACCTTTCAAGATCATGACCATTTTAGCCTCTGAGTTAAGTCTTTCAAGAACCAAAGAAGGTTCTATGGCACTGAAAGAACCCATAGCAGGCTTTCAAAGCAACTGTGACATAGTCAAAACTGTAACTTCCTTGAGTAGACCACATAGAGTTCTGTTGTAGCATTTTCTCTGTCCAATTACATTAGGGCAGTGACAGGCCTGTGATTGGACAGGAATAGAGAAGTGGAGCTAGAGTTTTGGGAGGGGAAAGGTCAGAGAGGAGGAGGAAGAGATCATCATCATCATGGATACAGGGGAAGATGATGATCCAGACCCGACATGGTTTTAAACAACCACAGGTGACTAAGATATTACAAAGTTAGGATAATTGGGTTAAAACATTGTCTTTATCATTGGGCTCTGAAATTATTGTATTGGCGTCTTGTAAATTGTGTTCTTATTGATATATAAGTCTTACTGGATAATTAAGCCTTAAGAGTCATGCTTTACTGGGTACTAGATGCTAGATGAATGATTATGGGCATGTAGAATATTGTATGTAAGTGAGATGATGCTGCTAGCTGAGAGAAAATAGAAGGGCCCCGCTGCCGGTACCGGCACTAGAGGGAAATAAAGTTTGCGGGGTGGATTCATTTTTAATATTCCAGCAACAGAGTTCTATTAACTCAGGTGCTTCAGCATGGTGGGAAAGGGTCAGACTAGTGAATTCCATTAGAACATGGCACTGATGTACTTTGGGGGCTGAAAAGTAAATTTCATAGACAGAAATGATGCTGTATGAGACACAATGATCACAGGTAATATAAGCCCATGATGGTAGTTCTAGCTTTTTATGCACGGAAGCCAAGTCAATATCCAGAATTAAATACTGATTCCATTATGGACTAAGCACTGCCCTTTATGCAGTGGTAGTCATCCAATGTAGTCAATCTGACAACAGGTCAATGGCTCTTTACCCTGAAGAATAGTACAATGTTGTAGGTTCAATAATAATGACAAGTGCTTGGCAGGTGTGGTAATCAATACTAGCCATAGCAATCTCGGCCTTTCTGAGTGGAAATTGTTGTTGAGGTCATGAGTAAATGACATCTCTGACACCTTGGCGACATTGTTCATGGTCATTGGGCAATGTTATGGATGCCTGAGAAAACTGCTGACTACTTTTCATAGAATGAATCACACTATACTTGTTTGATTGTCAACTTCTCCCCCACCTGGTTGGTTTCACTTTTTAGCGAATATTTACATGGACACAGCCATCTTCATATCCTTTGCTCATTTGGAGAGGGTTCTTTCCTCAAATGTCTTTCTTATCTATTTTGCCAAGAGACATTTTCCAAATTTCTGATTGTCCAGTCCAATTATTGGCTATAGTTCCTATGCCCATCCACACACACCCATCTACCGGTATGTATGTGTGTGTTTACTGATACATACATACACACACATATACTGATATATATATATATATATATATATATATATATATATATATATATATATATATATGACATACTTTAAAGATTTCTCTTCACCTTCCAGGTCCTGATATTAAGGTGAATATGAAAATAAGGCAAGCGATATGCACAGCTAAGCATTCCTAATCAAAGCTGTGATCTAGCCCATCACTGACCCATCACCTTCTCAACTTTAACCTCTCTTACAAGGTATTTTAACAGATTGACAAAACTAAGTGAAATTTCTTGCTGAAAAAGTTTCCTGTTGCTGGCACAAGGCATACATTTCTTTGTCTTCCCTCATCATGAGATTACTTTAATTTTTGAAGCCCATTATTTTCAGTAGTCTTAAAGCCAAGGGGAGGAAGGCAAGTGCATGTCTTTGGAATAATTTTGCT
The DNA here is from genome assembly GCA_019843815.1 of Montemys delectorum. NCBI lineage: Eukaryota > Metazoa > Chordata > Mammalia > Rodentia > Muridae > Montemys > Montemys delectorum. The sequence continues at coordinate 2,817 of JADRCD010185009.1, read as the reverse complement.
TCCTTCAGGATTACTAAAGAAAGACAATACATTTTATGAATATATATATACATATATATATATGAAATATGAAACTTCCAAAATCATTGTGTACAATTCAATAAGTTATCAGGAAGTGTGAGGATTTCATAAGAAAATCTTATTTACACACATAAAACCTTCCTAGTCCTTAAATTGTCTTCTTGAAAAATGATGTGGTTGCAGCACAGAATTATATTCCTAATTTCCTAATATTTCAACATTAAAATGTGAATTTACCATTACTGAACCAGAAAAGGATTTGGGGTAAGGGCTAACAATATCCTTAACAATGTCTTTAAGTTACCCTTTGAAATATCTACCAGAGAAAAAGCATTTGTCCAATAACTAGGACAGATTTAGAAATTGTTTTTCATGCAATATGTGAAAGTTCTAATTGACCAAAGTAATTACTCTACTGATTTGTACTAAATAAAAGAATAATATTCTGTAGACACATGCCATGTGTTCACTATGGGACAAACCTTTATTTAAAATTAATATTTGCAAGAACTTTTAGAAATATCTAGCTTATTTCAGAAACATAGTGTATTCATCAATATCAAATCAGTTTTAACTATTTGTGAACAATAGGAGGACTTCACCTATTGATTGTGAAGTAAATAAGAAGAATAAAATACTATGCAAAATCTTTTAATAGGGCATGTGATTACAGTGGGAGCAAAATTAAAAAATAAAAATTAATCAAAGAATCATGGGTACCTGGACTAGAATTCAAAATCTAAATGAGCTAGTGTTTAATTTCTTCATTACTTAAATGAGAATATGAACATTGAAATTTAGGTAATGACAGTCACATAGAAATATTATAATAGGAGTTAGAATATAATAATGTCAAGAGATATTGTTATCCTTCCAGACTGGATAATATTTATGAAACAGGCAAGGGTCAGGCCTGAGTGAATGATAAAGAAGTATTTTAATATCATGTATACCAGATAAAATGTTCTGTGTTATCCTACAACTTTAATTTATTCAAGTTGTAAAAGAGCAGATAAAATCAGTACATACATTTTTCTTGTTTTCAGAAATATTCCAATACTGAGTTGGTGTAGAATTTCTATGGCTTGCTTAGCCTCTGCAGATGTGTTTCTGTTATCTACAAATCAAACATTCTTAACTATTTTGTGTGACTAAATTTTCCATATATTGAGAACAGAGTTTTTTTAAATGTTTGTCAAAATAATATCTTCAAATATCTAAAATAAATTATGTGGTTACCAAGGAAACAAGTGCTGCAATTACTAATGCATTTAATGTTGGAATTTTGTCAAGGTACTACATGTTTCTTTTGAATTAACGCTTTATGGTAGACATACAAAAGCTGCAACTCCCTGATAAGAGGTTAAACATGTATGATGTTCTGTGTTCAACCCTCAGCAATGGGAAAAAAAAAGATATTAAACAGGAATGATATAAATAGTCTTCAAAGATTGTAATGTATAAGAAAATATCTCTGGTTGATAATTATAGACTCTGTTGTATCAGAGACAGTAAGACATGGGCCTGAGAAACAGATCAACTGCTAAAAACTGAGGACTTAATTTTATAGGCCTCTTCTTTAGTAAAGTAGAATTCTTGTCTCTGTAACAGAAAAGAATTCTAAGAAAAAGCAGCATGAACCAGAATTGTATTTTGTTGTTGCTATTATTATTATTATTATTATTATTATTATTATTATTATTATTATTACATAAGAATTAAATCTATATCTTAGCTTGGAGCTAATACTTCTTTCTAGGGGGGAAAAGCACACAGAGAAACAATTGGGGTTTTAAGAATCTTGACTGAGCCATGTAATTTTGCTGGCTTCTGAAATGAATATCAAAAATTTGACAAACATATCTTCTGTTTTGGTGAAAGAGATGCAAGGGTGGTTCCTATGTACATGAAGATGATCATAACTGCTAAGACCCAAGTGTACAGACGTTTCAGAAAAAATTAATGTTAACGTAAACAAAAATTGATTACTATTTATAAAATTCATAGCAAATTTCTGGGAAAGGAGTAAGCCTATACTGAAGATCACATAGTCTCACTAGTTAATGTGGTTTATTATTACTTTTTTCCCTGGTATCAGCAGCAGAGCCACTGAAGCTCCTATTTATTAAGCACTTTATGGATAGTATGGCCAATCCTTAGAACAACCTTGAAAAACAGGTATTGCTATGTTACAGGAGCAGCCATTGAGACTCTGGGGACTTTGGAAATTTTACCAAGATCATACAGAGTCCATGGCAGAATCCATGGCCTGATCTGTTTGGATCTGAGCCTGTACTCACGCTTCTAAAAGACAAAGCCCTAGGGCTCCCAGATGGGTTATCTCGGTCTCTTGCAAAGTGTCCTTAATGTCCTGTTAGGGTCCTTCAATTCTAGCATTCTATGTCTAGAACTTCCCAGAGGGACAATAAGTGTAATAGACAGAAGAATTCTTCTTCCTGAGGAGACTGGGGTGGCACAGTGGCTCTCACCTTCCCCGTTCTTGTAGCAGATATAGGTAAATCTCCAGACCTTGCCTAAGCCAATGATCTCTCCTGCTACAGACAGTAGAAACTCTGTCTTGTCCCAGCACTCCCATTCCAAGGTACCATCTTCCTCCATTTTCTCCATGATTGAAGAGTTGGCTTTGTCTCTCCTTTACTGGTTATTCCGGAGACCAGGTTCTTCATTCCACCTTGGTGAAATTTCTGCCTGAGGTCCTGTTGGAGAATTCTCCGGGGGCTCATTACTAACTTTAATACTACTGTTTGAACTCTCTCTCTGCGGGGGGGGGGGGGG
>JADRCD010185007.1:29157-44131 GCA_019843815.1 Montemys delectorum | reverse complement strand
GTGTGTGTGTGTGTGTGTGTGTGTGTGTGTGCGTGCACACACATGAGGACACATTCCAGAAGATAATTTGAAAGAGTTGGTTTTTTCTCCCACCATGTGAGTACTTGGGGCAAGATTCAGGTTGTACGAAGTATCAAATCATATCAGGAGCGTGGAAAAGGCCTTGGCAGTAAGCATGTTTATCTGCTGAGGAATCTCACTGGCCCATTTTTCTTTTCCATGAGTTTCAAACTAGTTCATAAGTTTTAAACAAATGTTGAACAAACGCATGAGTAATTTATGATTTAGTCAAGTTTGACTATTCAACTTCACAACATTACACTGCAGGAATGACTCTGTAGTATGCCCGGAATGTATTGGTCACAAAAGATGGATCATGCTTTGGAATGGTAGACTCAGCCACATGGAAACAATAACTGCTTGAAGAATTTTCAGAGGAAATGAATGGAGTGAAGCACATACTGTGGCCTAACAAACACTGGCTCTAGATTTATTAGTCAGCTTCTCATATTACTAGGATGCTTTTAAACCTCTAATACCAAGAAATGCACAAGAAAGCTCCACAGATGCCTGGCCCACATTGTCTCAAACATGGCACTCATGTTTACTTCTAGACTCCCAGTGTCTGTGCTGTAAAGGAGCCTGGGAACAAGAGATGAATTTGACAGTAGTGCTGATGCTTTGAAGTCTGTTGAATGGAAATTGCAAAGTGAAAAATTGCAGGGGCCTCAGAGGTGATGGCTAACAGTCTTCTGGAGTTTTAAAGAGAAAGCACTTCAAATCTGGTGAGAGGATACATGTGTAAGTCAGAGATAAAGACAAAGGGTGTGGGTTAATTTTCTTGGGACAAAACATCTAAGCAAAAGTAACCTTGGTTAGACAAGCTAGACAAGAAAGGGGAAGTGAAGGGAAAACTAGGATCCATGTAAAATCTAGAGAACACTGGTCAGTCATCAGATTGCAACACTGAGCGAACTTACAGCATCCACACTCGGCTTTCTGTGGGAGGTTAAAAACAACAACAACAACAACAAAACTTAAATTTCTTAGCTAATAAATGCACAGCATATGCACCCTAGGCTTTTAGCTTTTCAATTATATGTGATAAGTGCTGATTCTTACTCATGGGGATGAATACCATGTTAAAACATAAAATTATTGTACACATTATAGTATTTGACATGTAATCATCTAAAGTATGCTTTTACATTAGGCAACTGATTAATAAAACTAACGTTCCCCATATCTAATACATGCATAATAACGTATGCACTCTGTATATTCAGACAAAATATATTTGAATTGTGGGGAGCTTTGGGGGCCCCCTTGACAGGAATCTGACATTGGCCAAGGACAAGGAAATGGGCTTCAGTTCAGGCAGGAATCTGACATTGACCATGACAAGGAAGTAAGCTCAGGCAGGAATCTAATTTTAGGCTAGAACAGGGAAGTAAGTTCAGGCAGGAGTCTTAATTTTGGGGTGGACCAAAAGAAGTAGGCTTTAGGCAAGAATCTGATTTGGGGCTTGAATAGATGACTGGGTACCAATCTTGAAAGTGGCAGCCATACTGCCCGCTCTGTCCCACAGGCTGCCAGAGTACTGCATAGCAGTCCGCTCTTGCTGCAAGTTCTTCAGCAACTGGATCTCACACTCCAGAGCCCTCACCTTCTTGTTTGTCTCAGGACTATCTGCATTAAACTGGACCTGTTTAGAAGCAAGTTCACTTCCTGTGATCCACATCATAGCACAAGCAGACCCTGCTGAAGGCACCTTGACCTAGGCGCTTCCCCCAACGCCAACTGATGGGAGCCCTAGGAGATTTGGTTGGGATATTCTTTTCCTGCACAGTGAGGACATTCCTGCTCTCTGCACGCTATAGGCACCCATGGGAGTCCAGGTATTGCACAGTTACACCCATGTTCTTGCCATTTGTGCTCAAGGAGCGACTTGAGGGCACCAGAGTGAATAGGTTGCCTCGATGTCGTCGTATTCAGGGAAATGTTTTTCTGACATCATTGTAGTCTTTGTGACGTACAGACACATGGTAGCGTCTGGGATAGGTTCTGCCTTTAACTTCTTTATCATAGATCTGGGTCTCCGGATCTGAGCATTCCTTTCCATTGTCTGGGAAGCTTCGGGCTCAGGACATTTGTGATTTCCTGAAGGATGGGTTGTCTGCTGACCTGTCCAAGGATTGCCAAGTTTTCTGACAAGGAATTTTCAGCACTGCTCAGGGGATCTAGCTGCTTGAGGATGAGTTCACCTTCACTTTTGATGCTCATATAAGATGCCTGCCGGGCAGTGATCTGTTATCACTCAGGTACATAACCAGGGGAGGAGAACGTCGGCCAGGATTCCAGGAGCTGACAGGTGCCTGCTTCTGGGCTCAGGAGCGTGGTAGATGGTATTTATATTCCCTGCAGGCTGGGAAGGCGGGATCCAAACCTGCCTGGACACTCGAGGGTGGAGAGAAGAACTGGTGTGGTTTATGTCTTGGGGTAACAGTAGTATCCTAAGGCTTTTCAGACTTGAGCTTTTATCCAAAATGTCAGTTGCTTTGTCTAGATCATCTTGGTTTTTCAATGGGATGGAGAGCTCATTATCTATACAATGCAAATCAAAAGGCTGCCCAAGGACAGCCTTGGGCTCCACATCTTCATATCTCACAGGCTGTCTGAATGCTATAATTTGTCTCTCCCCGTTGTATTTAAACTTGATTCTGACGTCACTCTGTCTGTTTGGGTGACCTGTGTCCTTGTTCTTCGTGGTCTCATATCCAGACACCCGGGGACATCTGCTCATCTGGAGGACCACCAGGTCCTTCAGGATCAAATCTAATGCCTCTTGTACATTCATGGTGGCGATGGCGGCAGCAGCAGCTACAACCCAAAAGTTTCACCTCCACAGCCAGGGCTGCGTGCCTGAGGAGCAGGCAGCAGAGACAGAAGCCGGCCTGGCTCTGCCCCAGGGGTGGGGAGGGGCATGGGCTGCGGTGGCTGGGCTTGCCTCCCCTCCCCCTCCCCCACAACCCTCCTACCCCTGCCCCCTCCTTGGCCTCCTGGGCACCACTCAGCCAGCTACCATGCCAGTCCTGAAGTCCAGAAGTTGCTCTGACCCACCATTGTTCTCCACCTCAGGAAGACTTGGAAAAACCAAAATTATTTTTCTATTCAATAGATATGTTGGTAACAGTGTTGAATAACTGTGTATCTTCTGTCATGCATCTTTAGGGTGAGGTTACGTTGGCTGAGTGATACAGAGGTATAAGAGGTTTTTTTTAAATTTATTTTCTTATTAGATATTTTATTTGCATTTCAAATGATATCCCCTTTCCCCTCTGAAAAAACCTCTACTCCCCCCCTCCCCCCCCCACTCACCAACCCATCCTCTCCTGCTTCCTGGCCCTGGTATTCCCCTACACTGGGGCATAGAATCTTCACAGGACCAAGGGCTTCTTGTCCCATTGATGACCGACTAGTCCATCTTCTGCTACATATGCTGCTGGAGCCATGAGTCCCACCATGTTTACTCTTTGGTTGGTGGTTTAGTCCCTGGGAGCTCTGAGGGTACTAGTTAGTTCATATTGTTGTTCCTGCTAAGGGGCTGAAAACCCCTTCAGCTCCTTGGGTCCTTTCTCTAGCTTCTTCACTGGGGACTCAATGGATGGCTGTGAGCCTCTACTTCTGTATTAGTCAGTCACTGTCAGAGCCGCTCAGGAGACAATTATATCAGGCTCCTGTCAGCCAGCACTTGCTGGCATCCACAATAGTGTTGGGGTTTGGTGATTGAATATGTGAAGGATTCCCAGGTGGAGCAATCTCTGAATTGTCCTTCCTTCAGTCTCTGCTCCATACTTTGTCTCTGCAACTCCTTCCATGGGTATTTTGTTCCCATTTCTAAGAAAGATCGAAGTATCCACACTTTGGTCTTCCTTCTCTGAGTTTCTTGTGGTTTGTGGATTTTACCTGGGGTATTCTGAGCTCCTGGGCTAATATCCACTTATCAATGAGTGTATACCATGTGTGTTCTTTTGTGACTGGGTTACTTCACTCAGGATGATATCCTCCAGATCCATCCATTTGCCTAAGAATTTTATGAAGTCGTTGTTTTAATAGCTGACTAGTATTCCATTGTGTAAACATAACACATTTTCTGAATCCATTCCTCTGTTGGGACATCTGTGTTCTTTTCACCTTCTGGCTATTATAAATTATATATATATATGTATATATAAATAATATATATGTGTATATATATATATATGTATACACACACACACACACACACATATATATATATATATATACATAGTGGAGCATGTTTATTACATGTTGGAGCATCTTCTGGGTATATGCCCAGGAGTGGTACAGCTTGGTTCTGAGGTAGTACTATGTCCAATTTCCTGAGGAACCACCAAACTAATTTCCAGGGTGGTTGTACCAGTTTGTAATCCCACCAGCAATGAAGGAGTATTCCTCTTTCTCCACAACCTTGCCAGCATCTTCTGTCACCTGAGTTTGAAGAATAGAAATTGATTCATTCCTATCTCTTTGTACAAAGCTCAAGTGCAAGTAGATCAAGGACCTCCACATAAAACCAGATACACTGAAACTAATAGAAAAGAAAGTGGGGAAGAGCTTCAAGCACATAGGCACAGGGGACAATTTCCTGAACAGAACACCAATAGTTTATGTTCTAAGGTCAAGAATTGACAAATGGAATCTCATAAAATTTCAAAGCTTCTATAAGGCAAAGGACACTGTCAATAGGACAAAACAGCAACCATGAGATTGGGAAAAGATCTTTACGAATTCTAAATCCAATAGAGGGCTAATATCCAATATATACAAAGAACTCAAGAAGTTAGACTCCAGAGAATTAAATAACCCTATTAAAAATGGGGTAGACAGCTAAACAAAGAATTCTCAACTGAGGAATACCAAATGGCTAAGAAGCACCTTAAGAAATGTTCATCATCCTTAGTCATAAGGAAAATGCAAATCAAAACAACCCTGAGATTCCACCTCACACCAGTCAAAATGGCTAAGTTAAGAAACTCAGGTGACAGCAGATGCTGGTATAAGAGTTTTACACATACTCCAAATCTTACTCAGAGGAGTCCAAGAGCACAATATCCTTTAATGCTTAAATGCATGACACTTGTCTGGAGTACCATGTTTAGTTTATTATCAGGAAACCAGGAGTATCTTCGCCTTTCACACCGTGTATTTGTATGTATTTGTAGCACAAATCTCCTGATTGCAGTAGACTAAGAAATGGTCTTGTTTCAAACTGTTGCCTCATGGCAGCTTGCTACATTTAGAAACCCATGTGGAGCACCTTATCTTTGAGAGCACCCCCAAGCTGAGAAAATACAACTAGAGCCAGTGCTTAAAAAAAGCAAATGAAGATACTGTTAAGTTTTAGCACGGGAAACTTTACTCTTGGATTTTATTTTATTCTTCACATTAATGAGATAATTTCAAAGCATGGATTACTAACTTCTACGGAAAGTTTTTGAGTCACTGAGAAGAATGCAAGTTTTGAAAACAGTGAATAATGCTATAGTAGCATCTCGAGACAATTTTAAAATTCGGTGTTCTTTTTGTCCTTACTACTTTTTCTTTTCCGGAGCCATAAAGGCACATGATAAACCATTAAAATCTAAAACAAGAGTTTGAGAGATAGCTCAATGAATAAGAACACTTGCTGCATAAATGTAAAGACCTGAGTTTGGATCTTAGAACTAACATAAGAACCCAAACAAATGATACGATCATTTTCTCCCCTTTGTCTTTTTTCTCTTTGTGTTTGTAATTTAACTCATTGAGTGACTGTGCATGCACTTGTCTATAGTGTGTGCATATGTGACTGCCTGTGCACGGAAGGACCTTAGTATCCTGTTCTATCACTCTCTCTTTTGTTTATTTGAGACGGGTTCTCTCACTGAATCTGGGGTGAGACTGGAGATCAGCTAGCGTCCTCCTTTCTCACACTGCGACACACAGAATTACAGAGTTACATGGGTTACATTGGGGGCATGTTTCGGTTCTTAGGTTGGTGGGGGAGGGGGTGAGAACAGGGTTTTGTTTTGTTTTGGATATCATAAGACATATAAATAAAGAAAATATCTGATAAAAATGTAAAAAAAGAAAGAAAAATTGGAATCATCATTAAGAAATATACAACAAAATAATTGTTTTTCAACAAAATAATATGTATATGTATATATATATATATATATATATATATATATATATATATATAAATGCATTTAAAAGTATTACAGCCTGCCAGCCCCACAACACTCAGAGGAAGCTCCACTCCCAGGCATTCTAACATGCCCAGGATCAGAGGTAAGGAGTAACAACATCTGTCCCAACACTGGGAATAACTGGGACCAGAGGGACCAGGCACACAGGAACTCCACCAGCCCAGTGGCTCAGGTTTCTTCCAGTCTGTTTGGGCTAGTGCCCTGAGCAGACCTTGGGCACAAGCTCCACAGCCAGTCCCACAACATCCAGAGAAAGCTCCACTCCCAGGCGTGCTAACACACCCAGGATCAGAAATGAGGAGTATACAGCATCTGTCCCAACACCGGGAATAACTGGGACCAGCAGGACCAGGCACACAGGATCTCTGCCAGCCCAGTGGCTTGAGTTGCTTCTGGTATGTCTGGGCCGGTCCGTGCCCTGAGCAGAACTTGGGTGCAAACTCTGCAGCCAGTCCCAAAACACCCAGAGGAAGCTCCACTCCTAGGTGCTTTAACAAGCCCAGGGTCACAGGATCCCAGAATCACAGGATCACAGAGACAGCTTGATTCAGAGGAGTTCTGACACAACCAGGATCACAGGAAGGACAGGCTCCAGTCAGATTTAGCAAGGGCAGGTAGCACTAGAGATAACCAGATGAAGCAGGACAAGCGTAAGAATATAAGCAACACAAACCAAGGTTTCTTGGCATCATCAGAATCCAATACTTCCACCATAGCAAGTCCTGGACACACTATTACACCAGAAAAGCAAGATTCAGATCTAAAATCACTTATCATGATGATGGTACAGGACCTTAAGAAAGACTTAAATAGCACCCTCAAAGAAATACAGGAGAATACAGGTAAACAGCTAGAAGCCCTTAAAGAGGAAACAAAAATCTCTTAAAGAACTACAGGAAAACACAATCAAACAGGTGAAGGAAATGAACAAAACCACCCAGAATCTTAAAATGGAAATAGAAACAATAAAGAAATCAAAAAGAGAAACATCCTTAGAGATAGAAAACCTAGGAAAGAAATCAGGAGTCATAGATGCAAGCATAACCAACAGGATACAAGAGATAGAAGAGAGAATCTCAGGGGCTTCAAAGAAAATGCAAAAAGCAAAATGCTTCTAACCAAGAACATCCAGGAAATCCAGGACACAATGAGAAGACCAAACCTAAGGATAATAGGTGTAGAAGAGTGTGAGGACTCCCAAGGTAATGGGCCAGTAAATATCCTCAACAAAATTATAGAAGGGAACTTCTCTAACCTAGAGAAAGAGATGCCTATGAACATACAAGAAGCCTACAGAACTCCAAATAGACTGGACTGAAAAGAAATTTCTTCCATCACATAATAATAAAAACACCAAATGCACTAAACAAAGAAAGAATTTTAAAAGCAGTAAGGGACAAAGGGCAAGTAACATATAAAGGCAGGCCTATCAGAATTACACCAGACTTCTCACCAGAGACCATGAAAGTTAGAAGATCCTGGGCAGATGTCATACAGACCCTACAAGAACACAAATGCCAGCCCAGGCTACTATACCCAGCAAAACTCTCAATTATCATAGATGGAGAAAACAAGATATTCCATGACAAAATGAAATTTACACGATATCTTCCCACAAATCCAGCCCTACAAAGGATAATAGATGGAAAACATCAACATAAGGAGCAAAACCACACCCTAGAAGAAGCAAGAAAGTAATCTTTCAACAAATCCACACAAACCTAATTCCACCTCTTACAACAAAAACAACAGGAAGTAACAATTACTTTTTCTTAATGACTTAATATGAAAATTAATATTACTAACATAAATATTTAAAAGGCAGTTTGACAACACAAGCACATAAGAAACCCAAAATAGCACGTTCTACACTATGTCCTAATCGATTACAATCCAAAAATATGAGGAATTAGAAATTTGTTGATTGTCATCCAATGTTCTCTCTAATTTGGTAATTGGAGAAATAGGTCCAATATTATACAATCCACATACACTTTCAGCTCGTTCGTTCATGACAGTGTCTTGCTTTGTACAACATAATGGTCTTGAGATCTTGCTTCTCCTATCTCAGCCTCTCTATTAGTAGTATTGTTTATTTTATGTTTTTACAGTATTCTATGGTTTTCAGAACAGCTTACATATTTCAAAAATACTTATATACCTAAAAGTAATGTTGACAAATAAATTGTGAGGGGGCTTGTAAGAGAACAACAAAGAGTGAGACTGAATGCTCTGCTTGACGTTTGTAACTCTTGTATCAAGTTACCACAGTAAGAGCCAAGATCTTAAGCTCTGCTAAATACAAAACAAACAAACAAACAAACACTTTATATATTTATGTTCATTTAAGAAAACATTAGTAGTGATGTATTATTTTGAAATATACAGTTAATACATTTGGAGTTATTTAAAATTTATATTGAGAAAAATGTTTGTATTTTCAATATTGCCGTAGACAAGCATCTACATAAGACTGTTAAATTGATTGTTTTATATCAAACAACTTTTATAATACTCATTTTTATTGTTATAATATTTTATAAATTTTAAAGAATATGACAAAAAAGATATTGTAGGTATTGAAGGGGGTCTCTTGGAGGAGTTGGGGTATAAAAGGAAAACAAGTATGTGATTTAATTCTATTTACTTAAAATATGTTTTTAAATTTTAACAAATTCAGATAAATTGAAATCATGTAACTTTTCTCATCATATTGCAATAAAACTTAAAAAATATTACAAAACTGTAAACAAAGTAAAACTGTACAATATGAATATATCTGTAACAAAATTTGATTAGGAAATTCTGCCCACATGGTAATTGCATATATATAAACAGGATCTATCTTTCTGCTGGATATAAGAAAGACACTTTAACATCTAAGATAGATATTACCTCAGAGTAAAGGGTTTTAAAAAGATTTTTCAAGCAAATGAACATAATAAACAAGCTGGAGTAGCCACTATAATATCTAACAAAGTGAACTTTAAATAAAAATTAGTCAAAAAAGACAGAGAAAAACCCTTTATACTCATCAAAGTAAAGATTCACCAAGATGAACATCTATGCTCTAAATGCAGAGACATTCATTTTGTAAAGGAAGGACTATTAAAGCTTAAATCATATATCGACTCTCACAATGACTCTCTGGTAGTTAGAGATTTCAAAATCCCATTCTCACCAACAGGCAATTCATCCAGACAAAAAACTAAACAGATAAAAACTGAACCAAATGGACCTAACTGATATCTATGGAACATTTTACCCAAACACGAAAGAATATGCCTTCTTCTCAGCATCTTACAGAGCATTCCCCCAAACTGACCACCTAGTTGATACAAAGCAAGTCTCAACAGATGCTTAAAAATTGAAATAACCCCCTGTATCCTACCAGAACATCACAGATTAAAACTTGATTTCAACAAAAACAACAAGCAAAATAGAGAGCCTACACACTTATGGAAACTGAACAACTCTCTACTGAATGACTACTTAATTAAGTCAGTCAGAAATAAAGAAATTAAAGACTTCCTAGAACTCATTGACAATGAATGCACAACATACCCCAACTTATTGGACACAATGAAAGTGGTACTAAGAGGAAAGTTCGTAGCACTAAGTGCCTATATGAAGAAATTGGAGCGATCTCATACTAGCAATTTGACAGCTCTAGAACAAAAAGAAGTACGCACACCTAAGAAGAGTATATGGCAAGAAATAATCAAACTCAAGGCTGAAATCAATAAAATAGAGACAAAGAGAGCAATACACAAAATAATCATTAAGTCAAAGTTCTTTGAGAAAATCAGCAAGAGAGACAAAACTTTATCCTAACTATCAAAACCAGAAATGAAAAGGGAGATATAACAACAGACACTGAAGAAATCCAAACAATCCTTAGGTCAAAATTTAAAAACTTGTGCTCCATAAAATTAAAAAAATATAAAAGAAATGCATGATTATCTTGATATATACAACTTACCAAAGTTAAATCAATATCAAACATCTTAATTGAAGTTATCAAATGTCAACCAGCCAACCAAACAGAAAACCAACCAAACAAAAAACCATCACCACCACCAACATCACCATCACCACCACCAGCACCACCACCACCACCACCACCACCACCACCACTATCACCATCACCACCACCACCACCACCACCACCACCACCACCACCACCATCACTACCAACAACAAAAACAACAACAACAACAACAACGACAAAAAAGCTTAGAATCAGATATTTTTCCCACAGGATTCTACCAGAATTTCAAAGAAGAGTGTATGCCAATATTCCTCAAACTATTCTCCAAAATAGAAATAGAAGAAAAAAAAATCCCAAATTCATTTCATAAGGCTACAGTTATTCTGATACCCAGACCACACAAATATTCATAAAAGAGACTGGGTTGCGGATCATTTTCATTCCTAAATATAGATACAAAAATAATCAAAAAAGTACTCACAAACTAGATGTAGAAACACCAAAATCATCCATCATGATCACAACAGAGATGCAGGGACGATTCAACATAAAAATATCTGTCAATGTCATCTACCATGTAAACAAATTGGAAAAAAACTACACACATAATATTTTATAAATTATAAGGAATATGACAAAAAAGATATTATAGGTATTGAAGGGAGTCTCTAGGAGGAGTTGGGGTACAAAAGGGAAACAAGAATGTGATTTAATTCTATTTACTTAAATATGTTTTAAATGTTAACAAATTCAGATAAATTGAAATCATGTAACTTTTCTCATTATAAAGCAATAAAAGTTAGAAAAAACTACACAAAATCATTTCATTAGATAATGAAAATTTCTTTGGCAAAAATGCAACACTCATTCATGATACAAAGTTTGGAGAGGTTAGGGATACAAAGGGCATAGCTAAACATAATATAGGCAATTTATAGCAAGCCAACATTAAAATGAAAGAAGAGAAACTAAAAGCAATTGTCCACTCTTTATATCTATTCAATATATTAATTGAAGTTCTAGCTGAAGCAATAAGCCAACTGTCTTAGTCAGGGTTTCTATTCCTGCACAAACATCATGACCAAGAAGCAAGTTGGGGAGGAAAGGGTTTATTTAGCTTACTTCCACATGGCTGTTGATCACCAGAGGAAGTCAGGACTGGAACTCAAGCAGGTCAGGAAGCAGGAGCTGATACAGAGGCCATGGAGGGATGTTCCTTACTGGCTCGCTTCCCCTGGCTTGCTCAGCCTGGTCTCTTATAGAACCCAAGACTTCCAGCCCAGGGATGACACCACCCCTTTGATCACTAATTGAGAAAATGCCCCACAGCTGGATCTCATGGAGGCACTTCCCCAACTTACTGTCCTTTCTCTGTGATAACTCCAGCCTGTGTCAAGTTGACACACAAAACCAGCCAGTACACCAACTAAAGGAGATCAAGGGATAAAAATTGGAAAGGAAGAACTCAAAGTCTTATTATTTGTGGACAATATGATAGCATGTAGAAATGATCCGAAAAATTCTACCAGGAAACTTCTACAGCTGGTAAACATCTTCAGCAAAGTGGCTGGATAGAAGATAAAGCAAGAGATCATTTACCCTCATGAGCACAAATAACAAACAGGGTGAGAAAGAAATCAGGGAAGCAGTGTGCTTTACAATAGCCACACATAACATAAAGTACACTGGACTTACTCTACCAAAGCAGGCTAAACATTTCAAGTCTTTGAAAAAATACTGAAGAAGATATTAAGATGGAAAAATTTCCATGCTAATATATTGGAAGGATTAACAGTAAAAATGGCTATCCTAGCAAAAGCAATGTACAGATTAATGTAATCCCCATCAAAACTGCAACAAAATACTTTACAGACTGTGAAAGGACAATATTCAACTTCAAATGGGGAAATAAAAATCACCAAATAGATAATAAATCCTGAACAATAAAAGAACTTCTGGAAGTATCACCATCTCTGATTTCAAGCTGTATTATAGTGCTATAGTAATAAAAACCACATGGTATTGATATAAAATCAGAGACACTGATCAATAATGTCAAAGCAAAGACCCCAACATATATTCACATTCCTATGGACACCTGATTTTTGATGAAGAAGCAAGAAATACAGAAATAGAAAAAAAGGAAACATCTTCTACAAATGGTACAGGTCTAACTAGATGTCTGCATATAGAAGAATGCAAGTTGATCCTTATTTATTACCCTACACCAAACACAAGTGTAAGTGAATAAAAGATCTCAACATAAAACCAGATGCACTGAACCTAATAGAGTATAAAGTGGGGAAGAGCCTTGAACTCATTAGCACAGGAGACAACTTCCTGAACAGTATGCTGAGAATACAACCATTAAGGAGAATAATCAATAAATGGGATTTATTGAAACTATAAAGCTTCTGTAAGGCTTACAATCAATAGGACAAAATGGAATGGGGAAAGACTTTTACTAAGTTCATATCTGACAGAGGGCTAATTTCCAAACTATATAAAGAATGTAAAAGACTATTCATCAACAAACCAAAAAATCCAGTTTTATGGATATCCTCAGTTCCTGTTGTTATGTCCCTTTTTTCATCTATGATTTTGTTAATTTGGATACTGTCTCTATGTTTTTCAGTTAGTTTGTCTAAGGGTTTGTCTATTTTGTTGATTTTCTTAAAGAACTACCAACCAACGAACATTCAGAGACTGGACCTAGGCTCTACAGACATTTGTAGCAGATATGTTGCTTGGTCTTCATGTGGGTCCCCTAAAAATTGAAGCAGGGGCTGTCTCTGAATGTTGACTGGCAATGGATCCCCTTCCCCTACCTGGACTGCTTGGTTGGGATGCAGTGAAAAGAGAAGATGCTTAGTCCTGCTGGGAGTAGATGGCCCAGGGTGGGTTAGTACCCACAGGAGGGTTCCCTTTCTTGAAGGAGAAGAGGAGAGAAGTGTGGGGAGGGGTTTCTGAAGGCAGGACTTGGAGTAGTGGAGGCAGAGGGGCTGTAACTGGTATCTAATGTGAAAAAAGAGAATACATTAGGAAACAAGCAAGGCATAGTAGAAAAATAAAGTGAGTTATACATTAAAATGGTACATTTACTTACTGGAGTATTACTCAATCATTAAATAAATAAAATTATGAAATTTTAGGTAACTGGATGGAACTAGGAAAAAAATATTCTGAGTGAGGTAACCCAGAAAGACAAATGTGGTATGTACATGATATTAGCTTTTATGTTAACAGTAACAAAATGAAAATCTGTAGAACCACAGAAGTTAGGTGTAGAATAAGTGTAGGGTGTCGGGGGGGAATCTCCCTAGGAAATAGAAATAGGATCAATAGTTATGGAAGGATGGGAGAAGAGTGGAATGGGAAGATGAAGTGGAGACAACTGGGAGGGGGAGAGAATCATATATGGAATACAGGGCGGGATAATTAAAATTTAGTGACATTGAGGAGTGGTATGGAAACCTGATTCAGTAGAAGCTTCCTAAAATGTGTACATACAGGATGGTGATCTAAATGAAATTCCCAAATGATGGGAGAGACTGGGCCCCAACTGGCTGTCTCTTGTCATCAAATATAGATTCCAGAACTGGGATTGGGTTATAGCTATATGAATTTTTGGCCAAAGTGTTCTCACAGGAACCCCTAAACAATCCAGACTATCCCCAAGACTATAGGTTGCTCTTCAGAAACTGATGGCAAGATCCCATTGCTGAAGATAACACCTAAAATGGAGTTGGTTCCTACATAGAACCTTCACACCTATACTGTGTTTGGTCCAGGAAAGTATTCTGCAGCTAGCAAAAGAGAAATGTAAACAGCAACAAACCAGCCACAAATCTTTTGCTCTACAATGGGGTCTAACCTGCAAGACTTACTAGGGCAATGTTGGCACAAACTTGTGGGAGTTCCAAAACAATATCTGATTGGACATAATGCCTACTACACAAGATGGAACCCATAGACAATACTTCTTGGGTGATTAAAACCCAGGGACCGAGAATAAAACCAGATATGCTCATATAAAAAAATAAAACAAAACAAGACAAAACAACAAAAATTTCAACAACAGCAAAAAAAAAAAAAACAACCCACAAAACAATAAAATGACTTGTAATGAAATTCTGCTATACTCATAGGTTGGTGCCTTGGTCAGCCATCATCAGGGAAGCTTCTCTCCGCAGCAGATCTACACACAGACCTTATGCAGAGAGTGAGAGACCTTAGAACACTCAACTCTAATGAGATTATCTCCACCAACTGCCTCTTGTTGGGGCTCTGGGAACTCTGAGAAAGAGGGAGCAGAAAGAGTCCAAGAGCCAGAGGATGGACGCTAAGGAAACAAGGCCCTCTTAAATCAACAGGACTGATTCCCATAAACTCACCAAGACGAAGACAGCATGCTCAGGGCCTGCCCAGGTCTGTACCTGGTGGGACCCTAGCACTGAAAGGAGAAGTGGATATATTCTCCTATCCCTAATCCAGAAGCTATCTCCAAGGAAATTTCACTAGGGAAATAAACTGCTCTTAGGAGTAGGTCCCATGCCCAGAAGTAGGTTCCAACAGAAAATGAACTCTGACATCTTTGGAGGTTCCTTGTCTCATAATGTCTTGTCAAGCCTCAGGGTTTAAAATCTAATCTAATTTATCTGTCTATCTATCTATCTATCTATCTATCTATCTATCTATCTATCTATCT
>JADRCD010185007.1:1595-28818 GCA_019843815.1 Montemys delectorum | reverse complement strand
CTTCCTTCCTTCCTTCCTTCCTTCCTTCCTTCCTTCCTTCCTTCCTTCCTTCCTTCCTTCCTTTCTTTCTTTTTCTTTCTTTCTTTCCCTCCCCCCACCCCCTTTCTCTCTCTCTCTCTTTCTCCCCAGAGAAAGGGAAGCCCCTACGGGTACCAACCCACAATGGAACATTAAGTCACTGCTAAACTAGATGAATCCTCTCCCACTGAGGCCAGACCAGGTAGATCAGCTAGGGGAAGGAGAGAAAAGGCAAGAAACAGTGCCAGAGACAGCTCCCAGTCCAATTTTTAGGGGACCCACATAAAGATCAAGATATACATCTGCTACAAATGTGTAGGGTCCAGTCTACATATGCTCTTTGGCTGGTGGCTTAGTCTCTGTGATTCCCTCATAGGCCCAGGTTATTTGGCCCTCTCGGTCTTCTTGTGGTGTCCTTGAGTCCTCCAGCTCCCTCAATACTATTCCCCACTCTCCCACGAGACTTCCTGAGCTCTGCCTAATGTTTGGTTGTATGTCTCTGCATCTGTTTTCATTAGCTGCTGGATGAAGCCTCTCAGAAGACAGTTATGCTAGGCTCCTGTCTGCAAGTGCAGCTGAGTATAGTTAATAGTGTCAGGGTTTGACTATGTCCCATGTAATGCCTCTCAAGCTAGGCCAATCATTGGCTGGCCATTTCCTCAATATCTGTTCCATCTTTATCCCTGCACATCTTATAGGAAGGACAAATTTTGGGTTGAGAGTTTTGTGGGTAGGTTGGTATCCTCCTCCCTCCACTGAAAGTCCTGCCTGGCTACAGAAGGTGGCCACTTCAGCCTCTATATCCCCAGCTACTAGGAGTCTCAAGTGTTCAACTTGCAATCTCTACCACTACTAAAGGGACAGAACCTGAAGGGAGGACAGATTCAGCTACAGGTGTGTGCTAAGATTGGAGACCCAGGAAAGCAGTTTTCATTCTGAACACTATGAACTGTCTTTATCATTCACTCTCTTTAATGAATGATAGTTCTCTTAGTGAACTAGATTGCACGAAGTTTAGATATTCAATTTGCTTTATATTTTTAAATAAAAGAATCTCTTCTACCCTTCTCTTCACATTTTCCATAGCTTATGGATAATACCCATTGTTTGATGGGGTAGAATGAGCAAAGGACTAGGAATACATTATTAAAATAAATTTTAAAAACATTTTCCATTTTCCTTTTGTGTTAACAGTGGAATTTAGAGCATTCTACATGATAGGCAAGCACACAGCCACTAAGCTATTTCTACAGCCAGTGTAATGGCCTCTTCATCTATATGGGCTCTCTGCCTTCATGTATTCAACCAATTACAAATGGAAATATGTGAAAAAAAAAATTGTACCAGGGCTGAACAAGTTGGAGTTGTGATTTGCAGTGTGGAGGAGAGTCAGCAGAGGTTGCATGTAAGTAGTCTATCATCGTAAGCTAGGCACTTGGGCCCCCTTGGATTTGGGTATGTGGGTGGGCCTGAAGCCTATATCTCACATATATGCTGAACGTTAGCTTCTATTTCCAGTTTGGAAAGATTAAATGTAGCTATTTTTTTTCTACTATCCAAAGTTTGAAGACACTTGACAAAGATAACCATCTCATGAAATGAAGAATAGCTGTTGTTGCATAACTGTAAATTTGCTTCCAACCTTGATGTGTTCTGTTAACTCCTCAGCTTTCTCCCTGCTTGATACTCAGTGTGAGATAAGGATGAAGCAGACACTAGTGAATGCTGTGAAAAGAATATAAATAGAACTCTCATTTCCTTCAACAAATTTCCCACTAACCATTCCTTTTCTCTTTAAGGAACTGAGATCCACAGGATTTCTACTTGGTACTGAGCCTACTGAACACAATGAGGTGGCTCAAAGAAGCCATGATGGAGAAAATGGAATTATTGGTCCTGAAATAGTAACAAATAACTTTTCACTGTTTTCTAAAGGGACATCAGTACTTAAAATAAAAATGAGTCCCCGAGGCTAAAGAAGTCCCTTGTCTAATTGAGGTTAATGGGACATGTGCAGTGAGGCTGATAAATGACAATGCTGGGGTGCAAACTCAAATGATCTGCCTATTGCCTGCATTTCCCCTCTTTTTTTACTCATAGCCACTGTATCAAAGTTGCTGTTGCTACTATCTGGTAGTCTTAGGAAAACAGAAGTGTTTAAGGGGTGAAAAATTTGAACCAGCATCAATACTTAGATATTAAATAATCATCAATTTAAAGTAACATATTCTATCTAGCAGTTGGTAATCATGGGACATGTTCTTTGGTTTTAGACTATGACACATTAAATTTGAATGTTTCATAAAGACACCAAGGTTAGAGACCTCTATATGAACAATAGCAACAGCAGAATTCTATTATGAATATTCTTAGGTGCATGAAAAACCCTAACCATCATTCAATAGAATGAGAAGTATAAAATTAAAATCCTAAGTGTGTTCATTCCAAGTTTCTGAATGGTATAATAAGAAACATGTATGTTTCAATATAATGATGGAAAGTATAAAAATGCAAGGAAAATTTATTGAAATAAAAGTAGGTGGCTCTTTAATTGCTGACAATTATTTAGGTAATTTTTTGTATAATTTTCTGGTGAGGAAGAAAACAAGAGTCAGCTGAGAACATGCTGTGTTAGTTTAACTGCATTCAGTTCCATTAGCTATCAAGACAAGTATTGGCTTTTATTTTTCCTTCGGTTCAAAGAAAGGTTTCCTCCATGTTTCAAATTAAGTGCTAATAGGACAACTATTTCACACTGGATAGCTACAAATTGCTTATTTGGGTGTTTCTATGGCTCAGTAACTAAGTATGGATGAATATGTAATTAGCTTTAAACTCTTCCAGAATAGGTACTATACGATGGCTGCTCTATAGAACTTCATGTCTCTGAGCATTTTTAGAATACTCAATAGAATATGTTACCTGATATTTGTCTCAGTACAGTGAATTTATTCCCTGATGAACATGTAAGAATTCCAAGAGTTATTCAGTATAGTGATTCGCTTGTAAATTCCAGAAAAGCAACTAGAATGTGCATCTACAGCACTGTGAAATCTCCAGAGGATTCAGACTGATTTGAAGATTCACAGTATGTGATTCCTACCTATGATGCTTTGGAAGCTCATGTAGGCACATGCATGTGGGTATTGGGCATATTAACCAATACAGCTAGGAAAAGAACTGCAGACTACCCAAAGTTCAGATGGACTACCTTTTCATCATATATTGAAAATTTTTTAAAAAACTAATTTATTTTTAAGTATGTGAACTTTGGGGCAGGGCTATATGTGAACATATGTATATGTGTGCCCAAGGAGGCCAGAAGAAGGTTCTGGGTCTCTCTTGGAGCTGGAGTTGCAGGCAGTTGTAACACACCTAAGTTGGGTTCTGGAAACTGAACTCTGGTCCTCTGCAAGAGTACTGTTGTGTTTCATACAAATAAAGAGAGAGAAGGAATATATTTGGTGAATATGTAGTCAGTCAGGTGTCAGGGAAGAGGGTGCCTCCTCAGGCCCAGCCACATGAAGGTATAGTATAGAGTAGAGGTTTTTCAGGGCATGGGAAGGGGAGTTGAGAAGTTAGTAGAGGCAGAGAAAGGGAGAGATAGATAGATAGGTAGGTAGGTAGATAGATGGATGGATGGATGGATGGATGGATGGATGGACAGACAGACAGACAGACAGACAGACAGACAGACAGACAGATAGAGAAGAGGAGTAGAGGCCAGCCAGGAGCATGTGGAGAGAGGGGGAGGGGATTGGGGGAGACGGGATGTGGCATGACAGGACAGAATGAGAGCAAGAAGACAAGAGAGAGAGGAGGGGGCAAGCAGTCCCTTTTATAGTGAGTCAGGCATACCTGGCTGTTGCCAGTTAACTGTGGGGTGGAGCCTAGACAAAATGCTAACAAGTACTATATACACTCTTAACCACTAGGCCATCTCTCCAGCATGCATCTATCTAAAATTCTATATAGAAATAATGAAATGACTTTGAATTCATCACAAAAAGGAAAGTATATAAGGTGGAAGAGAGATTGAGGACGACACATGGCATTGATTGGCATCAGGAGCTCTGAATCCAGCAATGACATCACCCCCAGGCAACAAGGACCCTCCGGCATCTGTTGCCATGGCAACCACCATACACTCCCATCATGCACCTCACCCAAATAAAAGGTAAAGACCCCAACCCCTCACCACTTCCTCTTCTCCCCCATTCTTCAGAAAGGTCTGGTCAACCTTAGGGGTTGGCATTTCATGGTCCCTAAGACCAACCTCCTAACTGACTCTTGGGTGACTCCCCTCTCAAAAGTGGTTTTCATAAGTCACCTGCCTTGGGCTCTTGCATCCATACAGAAAAACCTAAGCTTAGGTGGGCCACTTTACCGTGAGTCTAGGACTCATCAAAGCCTTTAGTTGTTCATGTGACGACCTGGACATCTATCCTGGCTATACATTTGTAATTCATTGTTGAACTCTTTTTGGGATGTTGGTATAAATAGTTCAATAACATCCCTATGACCCAATGGGTGCCTCATCATCTTTGACCATGCCTCCAGTCTCCCCACTGGGATGTCTCCTGGAAAATGTCAAATCTCTAAAGTTAATGCCTGACTTGAGGGCATCAAAGCTGATACACCTCTGTAATAAGGTCTGGACTTGTTACCCATTAGACAACCGTTCTAAATGCCAACTAGTGGCACACCATATCCAATTATTTTAAAGGATCATCATATATACTGCCAGTGGTCTGGTAAATCAAAAGGTATGCTCAAGCTTTTACATATCTTCACTCTACTCCCCCTCTCAGTTCTTTTTGTTCCTCAACGCAACTTCTCCTAGCCATGAAACTTCCACTAGATGATATTACAGCCCTTGCTCCAGCTACCAAACCTCCTCCTTTCCACTACAGACTTGTTTCTATCCATTTAAAAGTCCCAACCACCTCCTCAGCTTCTTCTTCTCACCAGACTTCCCCAGAATCTCCTTGTTCGACCTCTCCAGACTCCTCCACTCCTCATGTGCCAGCTGCAGGCCACTCCAATGACCCTGCATTGGCACCTACTTTCAGCCCTCTCACCACTCACTCTAAGACCACAGCCAAACCCCTACAAGTCCCTCTCCTCTGAGGACATCTGACCCAGCATCGGTGCTTCCTTTAAGGGAAACTGCTGGGGTAGATGGTCTAATCAGAGTACATTTCCCTTTCTCACTAAGTGAACTTTCTCAAATAGAAAACGGACTGAGATCCTATCCCTCTAACTCCTCTCCTTTTTTAAAAAGAGTTTCAGTACATTACTCAATCTTATAGCTTGACATTCCATCATGAACATATGATCCTCACTAATAATTTACTTCCTGATGAACAGGTGAGTTTGGGAACAGGCAAGAATACATGCAGATGAGACTCATCAAACCAATGGAACATATCCTGTTGGATCTGAGACAGTACCTGACCAAAATCCTTGACAGAATTATAATTCCCCAGGTAGTATTTTAGCCAGAGGTAGATTCATATCCTTCCTCCTGGCCAGTCTCTGCAGGATAGTCTTAAAACCAGTAAATTTTGAAAAACTCCAAGAGGTCATCCAGGACAAATGAGAAAACACGTCTCAATTTTTAGAGCACCTTACAAAGGCCCTATTACAATATAATAATCTAGACCCTGAAAACTTACAAGGTAAGCAACTCTTTCTCTCAGAGATACCCCGACATAAAAGCCCAACTTACAAACATTCTTAGAGGGGACTCCTAACTCCACAGACAAAAGTCTTGGCACTGGCTTCAAAGTGTACCATCAGAGAGATGGAAAGGCCTGCAGACAAAAATACCATATGCTGGCAAAAGCTGTATGACTAGCCCCAGCCACTGCCTGGACTCCTTGTCAGAGGCTCAGAGACTACCAGGCTCCTGCTATAAATGTGGTCAACAAGGTCATTGGGCAAGGGTTTGCCCTAACATCTGCATGCCAAAGGGACCATGCCCCAGGTGCTATCAGGAGGGACACTGGGCTGTCAGTTGACCCCATGCTGCGTAGGACAGAGGGACATCACTCCCAGGTAACCCTCCAGCCCATCTCCTAGGCTTGATTGTAGATGGCTTAAGAGACCTAAGCTCCCTTAACCTGAACATTTCCATGACCAGCAGGGAGCCCAGGGTATTATCATGGTATGTGGGTGGCCCATCTCCTTTCTCTTGGACACTGGGGTCAATTACATGGTCCTGATGGAGTTTTGGAGGCGCACTTCTCCCTATCATTCCCCTATTGTCAGGATAGGAGGATAACCTTACCTTACTCAACAGACCCCACCACTTAGTTGCATTTTTAGGGGTCTTTCTCTCACCTATCCCTTTTTGGTAGTGACAATATGTCCTGTCACCTTATTAGGAAGAGATTTACTAGCTAAGTTGAGAGCCTCTATTTTCTTTGCTCCCTCGATTTGTCTAAACCCAACCTTGCCAGCAGCCTTTCTGCTCCTTCGTCTAGCGAGTCAACCTATTAACCCTAACACGTTGTTTCCTTCACCAACTTCTCAGGTAGACTCCTGAATCTGGGACAACCAGATCATCAATAGGAGGAAAGGACCTTGGCCTTGTGAAGGTTTTGTGCCCCAGTGTAGGGGAATGCCAGGGCCAATAAGTTGGAGAGGGTGGGGTGGCAGGCATGGGGGAGGCAAAAGGGGTTTGTTTTTGTTGTTTTTGTTTGTTTGTTTGTTTGTTTGTTTGTTTTTTGGAGAGAAACCTGTGAAAGGGAAAATTTACATGTAAATAAAGAAAATATCTAATAAAAAAAAGGAAAAAAGGAAAA
This sequence comes from Montemys delectorum, assembly GCA_019843815.1. Lineage (NCBI taxonomy): Eukaryota > Metazoa > Chordata > Mammalia > Rodentia > Muridae > Montemys > Montemys delectorum. Next base: position 21,991 of record JADRCD010185007.1, on the reverse strand, counting down.
AAAGGAAAAAAAAGGGAGACATAACAACAAAGTATATCTTAAAATAATTATTGTTTGTTGAATATTAACAGTTGAAAATATTAAAATCATGTTCTACAAAAAAAAAACAAACAAAAAAACCCAAAAAACCCCCAAACAAACAAACAAACAAACAAAAAACAAAGAAAGAAGGCTCTGAGGTCCCCTGTTGTGAAAAGAGACAAGATGGCTGCTCTGAGTCAGAGAACTGGAGAATGGAAGTGAAAGAAGCCCAGAGCTGGGGAGACCCTCACTCAAGTCTCAGGATGACATGACCACCCAATAACTCATGAGAGACCTATCTTGATGCAACAGCATGAGGTTTATTCAGGGGGAGGAGGGGAAGCCAGTATACTGGGGACAAGTTGTAACCCTGGCAGGGGCAGAGGAGCTCGACCCCGAGCACAAGAAGTGAGGGATATTTAAAGGGAAAAAGCACAAACTAGGGGGTTAGGGGATTACCAAGGAAATATAACATAAAAACATTGGAAAATTCTAAAGGGACCCAACCCCCGATTGAGTCAGGGTCATAAGGAAAACATCCTACACATTCATTATTCACAAGAATGTGTTTTGGTCACAATGTGTTATTGACTTTACGGCAGACTGTTCCATGGAACCACCCAGATGACTCATATTCTGATTTTTGTTCTTGGACCTAGCTGGGGGGTGGGGGAACTTTGTGACCAACAGGTTCCTGAAACTGGCTAGTCTACATTCTTGGCTCGTTACAGAGGTTTTCCATGCCCTTTTAGGTAAAGGTTATACATTATACATTCCTACTAATACATTTCTATTAAATGCTTGTATTTTAAAATCCTAAAGTTCTCCAGCCCTTCAGAAGCTGCCTACTTCTTGGGGGCAGATATTGATTGAACTGTAAATTTATAAAATTGAGATTATTTGCTTTTAGGATAGATTTATATACAGATTTTGTCCAAATCACATGGGAAATTTCACCTGCAGTTCAGAACTAGCGTAGGAAAAATTTACTGACTCATAAGTAAGGAGCAGTGATAATTACCTACTATGGACAGGTATTAATAAATAGAAGACCATGGCACCAGATGTAAAGCAAAACAGATAGATGGTATATTAAGTCTGCAGGAAACTCAGTCTTTAAATGTGGATTCCATGGGAATTTTGGGTTAATTATCCTGACATGACAGATTAGTAAAAAGGCCTGAGAATAGATCTGTACAATAAAGAAAAAGGTTTTTAGGATAGTAGGAGGATTGTATGAAAACAAATGTTTAGGGAGGCTTTGAAGTCCTGCAGGATAACTCATATTCTTTGTTCATGAGCTCCATGGGAATTTTGGGTTAATTTCCTGGCATGACAAAATAGAAAAAGCCTAAGTATAGGCTCATACTATATTTTACTTTACTTCATTTGTTTTGGATTATTTTAATTTTCAAAATGTGTGTGATTTTGAGTTTTGTGGTTATATTATTTCACTGGGAGAGAGATCAAAATAAAGGTTTTTCTGGTTACTGGCTCTTGGATATGCTATTTTGGGAGAAAGGTTTTATCTTTCTGTTTTTAGAAAAGGTGATTAGTGTCTATACACCTTCCAGAGTTATATGGATCAGATATAATGAAGGGAGACTCCAGAGAACTAGATTCCAGAGAATCAAACAAAAAAGTTATCTTGATGATACTAAAATTTTGTTTTGAGATTTGTATATTACAGAATATACAGCCTTGGTGAGTCTCATTGTCAGATATGCTGAACTGACCTGCTTTGAACTCCTGATCTCTTGGACTTTCAGCCAGATCCAGTCAGGACACAGACATAAGAGACTAATACAATCATTGTTGCGGCTTTCTTAAGGCCAACCAATTCCCCCATTTTCCTTACCCCTTCTCCCTCCCTCTACCTTCAAAGATATCTCAACACTCATATTCAGCTTGAAGAAGTTATGAAGAATCTTTGCCCCAGTTCCCTGGACTGGAGGTCTAGAGGTGGTTATTCTAGTTGTCTTTCTTGGAAATTTTGAAATGGTCATAATTGCAACAGGGAGGAAATAGCTAGAATTGATTGTGCAGCCATAAACTAATTTGGTAGAAATCTTCACAATAGTTATTAAGTTGAAGTCATAATTTCTTATTTTGGTTCAGAATTTATTTTGATGCAGAATCAAGGTTTTCAATGGTATAAATTTTTTTCTATTGATACAAAAACTTTAAAAGTACTAGGCTTGGATCCAGTCCTTCAATAAATGCCATTACAAACTGATCTAAGATGTTTAAGACTGTGAGTTAAGGGTCAGATAGCAAATTCATGGTTCTGAATTTATTTTTAGGATGTTTTGAGATATTTTAATTCTAAATAGCTTAGGGCAGTTAATGGACAACAGTCCAGATTACTTTACATAGATAGTTGGTTTTAAAAAACATCAGAATTCATTAAATGTGACATTTAATGTTATTTATTCCCTTGTTGTTGAGATAAATTTGCTCCTAACAGCTCCCCATTTGTGGATTCAAAGAATTAGCTGAGCATTTCTATCTCCAGGTGAGGTTGTACATTGTGGCTAGATGACCCCTGGGCAGAAATTGCCTATTTCTCCTGCAGATCTGTACTGTTCTTGAGAGGACACAAGTTACAGGTTAAAACAAAATAAGGTAGACCTTAATAATTCCTGATTTTCAAGGACTGTCAGAATATACTGGGCCAGAAGGCTGAAGACTGATGCTCCAACTTCTTGACTTACTGGGGCTGTAGACATAGGCAGCTGTCTCTACAATCTGTCTCAGTCCTGGAAGCTGTGTTAGGATTCCTATATTTTCAGATAATGTGGGTCATTCTCAGACTTCTGACAGGGTTAAAAGCCTATTTATAGTCTCATAGCCAACACAGGCTATTAAACATTGAGAAAATATAATCGAGAAGATAGTTTTCAAATAGTATGCAAGCTAAACCAGATTATAAAATGGATTTTAAAGTCTCTTTTAAGTTAGGATAGATAACAGTGTTCTATTTAATTGACAAAAATGATGGACTAGGTGTTAGGTGTATTTTTTACTTTATAAATTACAGAATGGTGATAGTTGTGCTCAATTTATATCTGAGATAAAAGAGTCTTTTAATTGAAAAAAAAAAGAATGGCACCTATTGCCTGTTTCAAGACCTCAGGCACATTAATTTTGCAGTGCTTCCCCTCTGTCCTGTTGTGCCTAATTCTTATACACTTCTTTCCACTATCCCCTTGGGGACTTCTCATTTCTCTGTCCTAGATCTCAAGGATGTTTTATCTCTATCCCTCTAGATGCCTAGTCAAAGAACATATTTGCCTTTACCTGGACAGGGTGTTATCCTAACACCCACTTTTCTACCCAACTTTCTTAGACTGTTATACTTCATGGATTCCAGGACAGCCCACACCTATTTGGCCAGGTCCTGACTTCTAACTTACTTTTTCTGTCTGTCCCTAAATTTAAGATTGTCCAATACATAGATGACATTAGTCTCTGTAGCCTCTTTCTAAAAATTAGCCAAGCTGACACCTCTGTTCTTCTGAATTTCCTTTCCAGTTGAAGGTACAGGGTCTCACCCTCTAAACTCCAACTGCCCACTCCTTAGGCCACCTATTTGGAACTAACAATTATCCCAATCCTCAAGTCTATTACATTAGATATAAAGAATCACATTCAGTCTCTAACTGTTCCTTCTACAAAGGGAGATATTTTATCATTTGTAGGAATAGCCAGTTTGTTACAGTTCTTCCTTTTCCCTCCATTCCTTCCCCTTATATGAAATGACATTAGGTCCCTCCCATGAACCGCTTCTCAAACCTGATTCCAAGCCTTTTCAAAGGCTCCAACATGATCTTGTCAAGGCCCCAACCTTGCACCTCCCTGACCTGACTCACCCTTTTCCCCTGTAAGTAACTGAAAAAGAAGGATTTGCCCTTGGAGTCCTAGGCCACCAACTAAGACCCTCTTTTGCACTTGTCAAAAAAATTAGATCTAACCATCCAGGGGTGGCACCTTGTATTCATACCTTAGCAGCCACTGAACTCCTTATTCAAGAGTCAAAAAAACTAACCTTTGGATCACCTATAACTGTCTTCTCTTCTCATAACCTGTCCCAGCTCCTAACTTACAAAGCCTTATAAACTCTATCTCCCTCCAGGGTTCTTTGTCTTCAGGTAACACTAATAAAAGACTACACAGTAGACTTCTAATCATACCTGCCTCTTAATATTTCCAATCTTCTTCCTTGACCAAATACTAACCACTCCCTATCTCACTCCTGCACTGAAACTTTAGAGGAACTATTACCTCATCCTTCACAGATACAAGAGGGTACATTGCCTCAGGCCATCTATATCCTGTATATAGATGGCTGCTCCTTTCTACATGAAGGGTCCAAAAGAGCTGGCTATGGTATAGTGTCAGGCACAGAGGTGAATGAGGCACAGGTCCTTCCTGCTCATGCCACCGATGAACAGGCTGAACTAATGGCTCTTACCCACGCATTTCAATCTGTATAGGGACAATACCTAGACATCTACACAAATTCCAAATATGCTTTCCATATCCTCCAATCCCATGCTGCTATCTGGAAGGAGCATTGGGTTACTTATGACAAAAGGAGGATCAGTAACTAATGTAAATCGAATTATGGCCATGCTAAAGGCCTCACATCTCTCCATAGCTATTGGAAATGTCCATTGCAGATCTCACTAGACTGATGACTCTATTGTTTCCAAGGGAAACAACTAAGCTCACAAGGCAGCTAGAGCTGTGGCCTTTAGGGTCCTAGACTCATCTCACCTTCCCCAGAACACTCTTACACTACAACCCACATCCCCAGCCTCACTCCCTGACACTTGTCAAACTCTGTCCTGTCTTCACCAACTCTCTCATCCTAATAGCCAAGAATTCTCTTATTTTGTTAAGACTCACATGCAGCCTACTCCTGAAGACTTAAGTTTCTTAAAATCTATCACTGCCTCTGGAAAAATCTGTCAGATGTAAGACTCCAACTCCACATATTGTAGTACCCCTTTTCCTACCCATCAGACTAGAGGTTCTCTTCCTGGAACTGACTGGCAACTTGACTTTATCCACATGCCCCCTGTCAAACATGCCAAGTACCTCCTGGCCTTGGTGGACACCTCCTTTGGGTGGGTGGAGGCATTTACCACAACTAACAAAAAGGCTCAGATAGTTTCTGATCTCTTCCTCTGAGAGATCATACCCTGGATTGGTGTCCCAGCCTCCCTCCAATCAGACAATGGTCCTGGATTCACTTCCCAAATTTCTCAAACCCTATCTAAACCCCTAGACATCCCCTGGCATTTTCATATTCCCTACCACCTCCAGTCTTCAGGAGAGGTAAAAAGAACTAACGACTCTTTAAAAAACACTCTTGTCAAACTGTCTCAAGAACTTCACCTTGATTGGATAGAACTCCTATCTCTGTCTCTTTACAGGCTATGAGTTCACTCCAAATGACCTCTCTTCATCTCACACTTTTGAGTTCATGTATGAAAGTCTAGTCCTAACTCCTGGTTTTTCACCTAAATGCTATCCCCTCCCTGATCACCTACTTAATCCATTACTTTGCTACCTCCACTCTCTCCTATGGAACTTTGCTGACCACTGTCTACCAAGGCTACACAGTGTTGCCTGTCCAATGCCTGTCAACATTGGAGACCAAGTTCTTCTATCCCCTCCAGGTTATCGGCCCTCACTTCTCTCTTCTAAATGGTAAGGCCATTTCAAGGTAATTCTCATGACTTTTACAGTTACTAAACTCGAGGGACCTTCTCATTGGGTTCACCTATCTCACCTCAAATCTTTCACCCTTCCACCTCAAAATGACTCTTCTTCTTACACATCGACCCCAACAGGACCTTTCTCTCTTAAGCTCTAAAAGACGTCGAGACCACCTACCTTGTCCTCAATCCCAGAAAATTAGACTCCACTCTGGCAGCTGAGCTTGACCTCACTGGATTAGATATAGGCTTCTCATCCTCCCCCTGTTCATTTCCATCCAGGTAGCCCTTTCATCTGGGGATTTGAGGTTCAAAAAAACCCCCACTGATAAACAAGCAGTCTTTCCAAATAAGGTCAGGAAACTGCTCCATTGCTGGATGCCGGGAACCAAGCCAAATTGCTGTCATTCCTGTATCTGATATCTCATCTAAATATTATGATCCCTTTGTGTTGGGACCCAAAAAGCTCCTAGCATCTCAGTCTCCATCTTGTCCCTGGGCCATCATCTATTAACTAACACTCCTTTGTTTCTTCCACTATCTTGCTTCCGTTCTGCACTTGACTCAGGCCATTTTAGATAAGGGGCTTTCCAGCCACCTTACAATGAGGACTTTCCTTTTCCGACTTTTCATAATGAGGACACTCCTTTCCGGACTTTCTACTATGTGGACACTCCATTTATGCTAATGTGTAACCATGCAATAATTCTGGTTTGGTCCATGCGCCTGGACAAATACCTTTGTGGTCTGTAGCTTTAAAAGCCCCTTGTTTCCCTAGTGTAGATTGAGACTTGATCAGAATTTTTTGTCCTGTCTCATTCCTTTGCATCTCCTGATCCCAAATTTGTTGTTGTAGTTCCCTCTTCTCAAGAATCCCGTTGTTTAAGTCCTGCAGGTCAGGGCACCTTTGCTTTCTTTCTTTCTTTTTTTTGTGGGGGGGGGGGGGGTTGGTTTTTCGAGACAGGGTTTCTCTGCGTAGCCCTGGCTGTCCTGGAACTCACTCTGTAGACCAGGCTGGCCTCGAACTTAGAGATCTGCCTGCCTCTGCCTCTCAAGTGCTGGGATTAAAGGCATGTGCCACCACTGCCTGGCTTGCTTGCTTTCTTTTTGACCAGATAAAAGATGATTGTAAAAAAATGGTCAAACAAATATGGTGCTGTCCATATTGGTCTTGCCAGATACATATGCTAGGATCACAGACCAATCACTTCTTCTCTCAACAATGCTAGACCCTCCTCTTCTATATACAAGACCCATGGAATCCCAGGTGGGAGACAGGAGTTGTTGGAAAGCTCTACCATAAAAACCAAGCTGGGTCCTCAGTGAGCACTATTCATATCCAAAGAAAATATGTCTCAATTGCCCAACCTCTAGATATCAGAAAAATAGGAGAAGTAATCAAAGACTCTTCCAAGGTCCTTACCTCCTTGACATCCCCCCTCACAAATGGAGCTAACTTGTCATTTCACCCTTTGTTTCAGACCCTGCACTCAGTATACCAACTCCTGGTTACTTTAAAGAGTGCTGGCTATGCATACCCCCCAGGAACTACTTCATTACTGCCACTTACAGCCTCTCGGGTGATACTGCCAAATAATGTCACCCTCATCTTTTATCAACTGCCTTGACTCTGGTGTTGCCATGATACCCTATCTTTGCTCTATCCCTATTTTTGGTGTGACAACTGTTTTAAGACCTCTTCGACACATTCTGTAGGAATGCTTAGCTCTCTAGACTGCAATAGAAACACAACCCTTGGTATATCATCTCTGTAACAATGCCCTGCAGTCCAATAATTCTTTGTGGCACTCAGGCATATCATCACCTACCCACCAGCTGGTCAGGAGTTTGCAGGTTGGTACTCCTTTTTCAAGAACTAGAAGTAATCTAGGGAAACAAGTTCCTGCCAATTCCAGTTGTAAATTTGATACCTGCTCAACATAAGAGGGCAATTCAGGTTGTGCCCTCCTGATTGCTGCAGGAGTAGCTATAGGTGCTGGTATAGGAACAGCAGGGATGACTACTACTTCCCTAACTCTATACAGTAAGTTCTCTTCCCAACTTAACACTGGTTTTCAAGAAATGTCTGAAATCATGCTCACGATCTAGAAACAGATTAATTTCTTTGGTAGCATTGGTGCTTCAGAACTGATGGAGACCAGATGCCCTGACATCTAAAGAAGGTAGTCTTTGTTGCCTTTTTTTTCCAAGAAGAATGCTGTTTCTGCATCAACTAGTCTGGGAAAATAAGAAATAAAATCCAACAGCTACAATTAGACATCCGGAATCGAAGAGGACGTGAGGCCTCCAGTTCCTGGATTTTTGAAAACCCTATAAGGAAGTGGATATCTACCCTTGTAATGCATTTTCTCCTCATTTTCCTGGCATTACTATTTGCCCCTTGCCTCATTAATCTTGTTTCCACAATATTTGAATGACAAATTAAAAAAAGAAACCTCTAACCATACAATTAATCAGTTACTTTTGCGGGATTACCAGCTGCTGTCCACAGAGGAGCCTGAAGTGAGTGATTACCAAGTGAACCCCGATGGTGAAAGTCAGCTACACCCTGAAGCTGACAATGCCCCTAGACAGCAGGAAGCAGTTTAAGAGATCCAATGCCCCTATTCCCCTTTCCTCCTTCCCCCCCTCTCTTTCTGATAAAAAGGGAGACATGTTGGCATCAGAAGCTGTTTACAGTCTCTGAATCTAGTGATGATATCACCCCTTGGCAACAAGGACCCTCTTGTGACTGTTGCCATGGCAATCACCACACATGCCCAATATGCACTTGACCTGTGCGCCTCATCTATGCACAGGGGTGCACGTGATTACATCATAGCCTGAATAAAAGGTAGAAACCCCAACCATTCACCCCTTCTTTGCCTCCTTCTTCCTCCTCCTTGTTTCCCCTCAAAAGACCGGTTCTTATCTGTACTGGCCTGGTGTGATCTGTCTAGATAGGAGATACCTTCTAACACAACAGCATCAACTGCTGGCATTAAACACATGTATACATATACATGTTTAAATATACATGGCGTACCTACACACTTGCAATCATATAATCACAGATACATACATGCACTATACACCTACACACATGCATACATACATGAACACATGTATACACATGTGCAGACACATGCATATGCAGATACACACATGCACACACAGCCCCCACCCCAGACACACTTAGTAGACATGTAGGTAAAGTGAGCAAAACAAGACAATTTTTTGTTTCTGCTTATTCTGTTATCATGCAAGTATAAATCTCAGTTTTATTCCTCCATTCTGTGTGTATCCAAGACTTTTCAGTCAGTATGAACAAGGCTTTAGATATTTAATTAAAAATAGATCATGCGAGATGGTAAGGGCATAAAAAGAAGAGACTAGAAATAAAAAGGATTAGGAAAAAATATCCAGGAATATCCCCTAGGTCTTCCAGACTTTAGGGGATATTAAACAAGGAACGTAGCTTGGTGTGTTTAGTGACTGCTGTTTCTACAAATAACTCTGTTTTATCAGATACTGGAAATGCCACACCCCCATTTCAATGGCAAACTATTTCTCCCCACACTTGTTTATATGTATTGCAAATAGTCTTGGGATGACATTCATCTATCAGCTCTACCGTGAAGAAATGGTTGACGGAGACACTGGAAGGACTTTGCGATACTAATCAATAAGTAGCTAGTCAGTCCTTATTCATACTGTTACAGAGATTCTAGACATCAACAGGTTATTAGTACTTTTCCTGCCTGAAGGAGAAAGAGTTGCCTTGGCCTGAGTACATTTGTAGAAAAATCATAGAAAAGAAAATTGCTGATGTGCACTTTCCTGGTGCCTTCATAGTTGGTCTGGGAGCTGAATGGTCCTGCTGACTTTCGACCAACAATGCTTGACTTTCTGTGGAGAATGCTTAGTAAAATAAGAAAAAAAAACATCACCAGTATCTTCTCCATCAGAAGTAGCATATACAATGTGACTAATATATGTTACATTTAATTCTCTTTTACTATACATTTTAATAGCTGAGATCATACTGTAGTATGCATAAAAATTTCTGTACACATATGCCTACATGTGCAGCCACTTATCTATGTTTCTTTTTATATCTTTATTAACAACACAATTTTAATAATTATGACTTTTACTTTGTCAAAACCATGTTATTATATTGAAAGTATTTTAGGCATTATTATAATTGTCCTAAATTATCAATACTTTTTGCTTATATTGCTTTTATTCTAATAAAAAATTACTCACTTCTTAGTCCAGGGTTACAATGCTGTAGTGAAAGCTTTGCCCTTGACCTCATATGAAAAGAATTTCCATGACACCTGTTGACAGAGATGAATATTAGATTGAAAAGATATAGAGCTTTTTTTTGGATAAAAACTGTAATGAAATACCATGATGAAAATATTAGTTCCGACATCTTTCCATATTTTATATGCTGTTTCATGACAGTTCCTCTCAGTATTGGAAGTTTAACTGATAAATTATGATTAGTAACTGTAGGAAGTGTATCCCACACACTTACTTTCCCCCCCTCAATGTCATCCTACATAAGATTTTCCTTTCCCAGTGGGTATCCCTAGCTCAGAATGCTTCAGGGTGGAGCCCTCAGCGCATGTCCTTGGGAAACTGCTTTTTATCCATGGAAGGAGTTGCACTTCCTGTTTCTGTCTAGTCTCTGCGCTTCCTTTTCCTGTCTAGTCCCCCTCAAAGACAGGGTGCATTAAAGAATGGCCCTGTAGAGCTCTGCTCTGCTGGATCATGTGGTCTGAATAAAGCAGTGGACTATTGAAAACTTCAAGAAAACAGGCAGGAACTTCCTGCAAAGGACTCCAAGGGTTCTGGAACAGTCCCAAGAATTTACAGGTGGACCCACATGAAGTTATAAAGCTTCTGTGCGAGAAGGGGGGAGATAGACTCTGTGGAGACCACCTCCAGTACACAGGCGCAGTCCGCGATCGATGCATGGGGTCACTCACCCATCTCAACGTTTTTTTTAACCCAGAAATGTTCCTGTGCAGAGGAAGAACAGGGACAAAAAATGGAACAGAGATTGAAGGAAGGGCCAACCTGGGGATGGCCCCACCTGGGGATACACCAAGTCTGCAGACACCAAAGCCAACATTGTTGCTATGGTCAAGAGGCTCTTGCTGACAGAAACCTAGTGTGGTGGTTCCGTGGGAGATCCGGCAGTCCATCAACTGACCAATGCCGATGGGGATGCTTGGAGCCAACCACCAGACTAAACTCAGGGAACCTGGTGGGGGAGCTGGCAGGAGTACTGTAGGAGCAAAGGGGAACTGCAACCCCATTGGAAGAAAAACATAGGCCGGCCTGAGTACCCAACTCTCCCAAAGACTAGACCACCAACCAAGGAGTGTACCTGGAGGGATCCATGGCTCCAGATTCAAATGTAGCAGAGGATGGCCTTGCCTGACAGCAATGGGAGAGGAGACCTTTGGTCCTGAGGAGGTTTGATGCCCCAGGGTGGGGGGGGGGGTAGCTGGGAAGTAGGATATCATTTGAGATGTAAATGAATGGAGTTATTAATAAATAAATAAATGAAACATAAAACAAAAAGGAAAGCTTATGCATTAGTATGATGAGAGAGTAAAGAGAAGAGGAAAATAATCTTTGCAAAGTAGAAATCAGGTAGCTTAAAATTGGCATATATAAAGAACTGAAGAGATGAAACATCACAAATAAAACCTAATCAAAAAGTTGTTAGTGCTCTGGACATACGATTCTCAAAAGAAAGAAGAAACACCCTGGCCAGTAAGTATCTCAAAAAGTTTTTAACATCTTTACCCATTAGGAAAATGCACATTTAAACTGCGTTTGAGATCCCATCTAGTTAGAATGGCTCCTCAACAAAACAGAGGATCAAAAATGATGTGGTGGATACAGTGAAAAACAAAACAAACAAACAAACAAACAAACAAATACCCTTGTTCACTTTTGATGGGAGTGTAAACTGCTGTAGCCACTGTGAAAATCAGTAGCAATAGTCCTTATAACGTAGGGAGTAAATGGCCATCTTTCCCAACTATATCAATGGAAAGAACTCTGAGTCAGCACACCATAACATCCTCTGTATCAAAGTTTATTACTGCTTGGAAATAGAGTCAGCCTTGATGTCCATCAACAGATGCACGGTCTATAATGTATTCTGGGAATTCACTGAAACAGTATTATACTTACTCAAAAATAATGTAACCTCCATGAGTCCGCTGTTGTCCTTAGAGGGGAGGAAAGGAGATCTTGTGAGCTTATGAAGCCTCGGAGCAGCATGTAATGACAGAGAGCGACCTTTGACTCTAAACAGGAAGGTAGGGTGAGGAAGCAGGGGGAATCTCATGTTCAGCACAAAACATTTGCATTTGACTCACAAATTCCAGTGGTAGTTGTTACTAACACTGTAGACACTTTACTATGATCAAAAAGAAAATTCGAAAGGGCAGAGTTTTGTATAGTTCCTTTGGCCCATGAAATTAATTCCTATGTGTGATGCTATGGCTGTCGTGCCTACCACAACTGCTCACTAGCACCCTAACATTTAAAATTTTCTTGTTGTGGGTTAGTCACGAAAACAAATATTCTACTTTTATTCCACCTTAAAATGTAGAACATTGTGTTACTGCAATGGACACAGTTACCGAATTAAGATATATTACTGTTACTACTCTAAAAAGGGAAAGCTGGAAGCAGAGAGCTTCCAAAATGACATACAGCTGAAAAATGAGCAGCCAGGATTTAAAAATAACACCTTTGAGTTTGAACTTGACATTATGTTGTCAAACTTTTAAATATGACATCCTTTATTTCAGAATATTTTCACAAGTTGAAAATCAAAATATATAGATATTTGCACTTTCTACATCTGTGGGTTTTAATAACTTGTGTAGCATCCACTCACCAAGCAGGAGAGGATTCAGCTCAATCCTTTGAAGTCAGCTGCAGCTGCTGAGCTTGAATTGGGGAATGCTTGCTCCATTAGAGGGGTTCATTTTATCCAGTTCTCTGCTTCATTTGCAATAGTTCAACTCACTCTTTTATCTTTTAAGTTTATGTAGATTTACTTCATGAATATGCATGCTTTACCCCTTTTCTTTCTCTCTAGTATCTCTCCTCCCTCTCCTAGTGACCCTATTCAGGTTCATGTTCCTCTCCCTTCACACTGGTCATCTGCACTATTTCTTTTCTTTGCTGATTGTCCTTATCTTTTGCCTCCTCTTTTTTTTTTTTAATGGCTTGCATTGACCATTTTTACCTACTTTCCTTCTGTTCACAGACACTCACACATATACACATGTGCACATGCACAACACACATTAACATGGATCCTGATTGAATAAACTCTCATTCACTGCCCAGCTGATCTTCTCTTACTTACCAATGGGAATGTAAATTCTTAGTTATTCCTTCATTGAGCATTTCCTTAGCTTTACTTCTAGCCCCATGGCAAGCAGATCTTGTTTACTAGAACCAGTAGTAAAAGAAAGAAACCATTGCTCCTATTCTCTGCAGGGACAGACTTTCTAATTCCGAAAACACTTCCCCACTATTTGGTTCACCTGAGGAACCTCCAGATACCTCTGAGATTCCTTTTTCTCCTCTCTGCTTGAAGCCTTCTCCAACTACTTTCTTCTTTCAGGTCTACTTCTACTGTTTGTGCGACACTTTGTACCCACTTGTATTTTCTAGTTGCTCACCTTTCCCATCCCTCCTAGAGGACTGCTATTTTCTACTTCATTTTTTTTTTCTGACAGTAGAATCCCCACTTAGGTAACAATGAATGTTCAGATAAATTACAGAAAAATGAATCTTTGTCTTCCTTGTTTTGGAATTTGCCTTATCCCAAATGTGTTGATGTGCTTTTACTCCTTCTCTTCTCTTTTCTCATTCTTGTCTCCTCCACCACCTTATCCCAAACAGTGGACAGGATGACAAAGACCACAGCTCTTCTCCTGGCCAGACTGAGAGCTGACTGTGTTAAGTTTTGGTGGAAGGCATGAGATAGGCAAAGGTGGCACATTCTTCCTTGGACAAGTTCTACCTCTCTCTCTCTCTCTCTCTCTCTCTCTCTCTCTCTGTCACTCTCTCTCATCTATCTATCTATCTATCTATCTATCTATCTATCTATATCATCTATCTATCTATTCATTGTTTTATTTCTTCAATAAATGGGTTAATGCTTACCTACAAATGGTACAAACTTTGTATACAGATTAAAAATGTAAATTTACCTAGAAACAACCACACAGAGGCGTCCACAGTATTAGCTAAATCTCTGGCTATCTTATGGTCTGGTGAACTTGACAAAAAATTACCTATCATGAAGCATATGATGTAGGTATGAATATTACAGGAAGAAAAGAAGTCATGTCTGGGAATACGTTCCCCAATGCAAGAAAAATTTTAAGTAAACACCGCCTTGGTTTACTTGTAAGTTTGATGTAAAAATATTAAAACTACTGTGGATACTTTTTATCATAAAAATATTCATGTTTACTTAGGAAAGCATTATAAACCAAGCATTACAAGGAAGAAACTAATTTACTTGGAGTCTCATGTAAATTAATTTTTGTTGGGGATGGTTCAGTGGTTAAGAGCACTTGTAGCTTTCCCAGAGAACCTGTGTTCAGTTCCCAGTACCTAACTGGCAGTTTATAACAATTTGTAACTCTTGTTTCAAGGGATCTGACCACCTTTCCTAATCTCTGCAGGCACGAGACACACACACAGGACACAGACAACCATTCATACTTTCCTTTCTGATATGAAAGTCACATATATATATATATATATATATATATATATGAAGTTCACCTCATTACTATTTTTATATATTTACATCTCAGATATTTAAAAAACATCATTTCAGTACTTTTGAAGTTAGTCCTGGGAATCTAAGCTGTAGGAGATGAAGTGATGTTGTTTGTTTGTGACTGTAGTTTGTCATCAGCCTCAATTGTCACTGGCTATGTGTCACAGGATTTTCCCTGTCCAATCACATTAGTACAGAGGAGACTTGTGATTGGACAGGGAAGTGGGAGGCGGAGCTAAGAGTTGCAGAGAGAGGGAGCGTCAGAAAGTAGGAAGGGAAGAAAGACGGCTGTGGATACGAACCCTCATGGCGTTTACCAGCCACAAGGAGTTGTAGTATCGTAAGGTTAGATTAATTGGGATAAAGCTTTTATCATTATCAATTGGCTCTGAAATTATTGTATTGGCATTTTGTAAATTGTGATATTATTGATACATAAATCCGATTGGCTAATTAAGCTTTAAGAGTCATGATTTTACCGGGTTACTGGTTATTGTGATATGCAACCACAAGGTTGGTGGTTCCATTTAGTTACTGGAATGTGGGAATCACCAGCTATATGGGTTTATGGCCGAGGAACAACTAGTGGCACCAGGGACAAGCAAACAAGAGCTGGGAACACAGTGATCAATTGGGTGCAGCAGGGGCTTGCTGGAGAGAGTTGCTGGTGGCAGGAGCCCGGGAACGTGGTCCTGCCCTGCGGAGATTTGGCAGGTTCATTTTTTTAGTATTTCCTACAAAAGCTTCGCTTGTTTCTTCCTCAGGATTTGATGTAGTGTTCTCTTCCCCTTAGCTCCAGAGCATCCACTGAAAAACTACCAGCTCTCTAATAACATTTGCTATGTACCAGCTCTGCTGGTGATCATGAGCAAAACATTTGTGAACTGCTTTCATAATATAACATTTAAAAGCTCATTTCAGTCCATTGAGCTCCCAGGGATTTAGACAAAGCAACTCAAATCTGAGCTGGGTTTTGCTGTTTGTCATGGCACAATCTTTGGCCTCAGAGCAGGAGGTAGTCCACATCCCACCACCCATTCTTATCTGAGAAATGGTGCACCTGACAATGCCTTTTTCAATACATAACCAACTGAATTTTAAGTTAACTGAAGACAGAAATCCAGATCTTCTTCTCCCTCCTCCTCCTCCTCCTCCTCCTCCTCCTCCTCCTCCTCCTCCTCCTCCTCCTCTTCTTCTTCTTCTTCTTCTTCTTCTTCTTCTTCTTCTTCTTCTTCTTCTTTTCTTCTGCTCCTGCTGCTGATTTGTGTACAATCTACCTATAAAATCTGAATTTTATCCACATTTTATTTTGAAAACTCCTCTTATTTCTGTGTAAAATTTATTTTTCTCTACATTTCAGTAATGGGCATTAATATCATAGTGTAGTTTTAATGTGTCCAAAATGTCCTAAATACTTTAGCAATTTTATTTCATAATGATATAAGCCATGACCAAGCATAAGGTAAGCATTATGCAATTTTAGCGGCAAAGACAAACTCATTGTTGCCTATACTGTTCATACAACGAACCACTGTACTGTACTGCCATATGCAAGATAGAAGACTTAGAAGAAATGTCAGGTCTCCTGTGGGTAATTAAAGCAGCTTCAATACAGCTGTTATTATGTGTAGCCTAACATTGGAATTCAGGGTGTGTAGCTTCTCAGTCTTTTACTTCCTCAATGAAAGAGCACAGTCATTTTAAGAGGGTGACAAAGAATGTGACTGCAAGATGATCAGATAAGTGTGTCTAGTTTTTATTCCAAGACAGAAACATCAACTAGAACAATTATTGCCATCCAACCATTAATTAACTCCCTCTTCTGAAAAATACCGTGTTTTGTGGTCTGGGTTAATTTTAGTGTGTGATTATTTTTTTATGTGTAAGATTTTTAAATAAGAAAGTTTAAAAAAATGATGGTGAGTGTAGTGGCTATTTTTGGTTGTCAACTTGACTATATTTGAAATGAATTATAATCCAGAATTAGAAGGCTCACCTGTGGCCCTAATCTGGAGGCTGAGAGATAAAAGTTTCTGACCTGAAGTTCTGCCCACTGCGAAGATTTTCCTTTACCTGTATTTTTCAGGGTTGTCCTGGAAAGGGGTTGTAATGCTGCAGCTGTCCACTTCTGGGTGGTGCCTGCATAACGTGCAGAGCCATCAGTAAACCAGGTCCTAGTCTTTTCTTTTTCAGTCAGACGATCATAGGGAACACCCCATGAAGCTATAGGTGCATGCTTGGCAGCAGATGGCATTGTAACAGGAGTGGAAACCATAGGCATTTGAGCAACTTTTTTATGTAACTTGCTTGTGCCCTCAGGACCTGCTCTGGCCCGATCACGTATATATCACTTCTATTTGATGATTGACTGCTGCTGTGCACGTCTTACTTTATGACTTGAAGGGTCTGATAGCACCCAGCTCATGATGGGTAGTTCAGGTCGCATAGTGACTTGGTGTCCTATTGTCAAACGTTCAGTTTCCACTAAGGCCCAATAGCAGGCCAAGAGCTGTTTTTCAAAGGGAGAATAGTTGTCCGCAGATGAAGGTAGAGCTTTGCTCCAAAATCTTAAGGGTCTCTTCTGTGATTCACCTACAGGGGCCTGCCAGAGGCTCCAAACAGCATCTCTATCTGCCACAGACAGTGAGATATTATAGATATTTCATGGAGCACAGAAAACTCAAAGGTTAATTAGAAGGTTAGGAAAGACAATTGCATGTTACCTGTGTCATCCTCATCCAACCTCAGCAGCAGAACAGGGGCGATGGCCTCTGCTTCTCCTGGGAGGAGAGGAAGGAGCCTGCTCCTTGCCACACAGATGCCAGGACCACTACACCCCGGTGACCTTTGGTGTCAGGCTAGTTTTTCTGACCTATGTTCTAGGCCTATACTGTGAGTACAGGTATCATTCCACTCTGCTGAAATAAATTTGGTACAATCAGTGTATTAAAACAACATAACTTCCCCTACATGAGTATCAGTATGAACATGAAATCAAGAAAATTATTAGATTTTCCATAACATAAAAAGGAATGAATTTAGTTGAGGAAGTAGAAGGTCTAGCATGAAGAGCTATAAAATGTTGACGAAAGAAACTGAAGGTACAGCTAACGACAATGGGATTTAAATGACATCCCATGTTTATGAACTGAGTGGGTGAATAGCGTTAAAAAGTCTATGCTCCTCCAAGTCATCTGCAGAGTCAGTGCAATTCCTTCTACAGTATGAATGGTGCTTTCAATAGAAATAGGAAAATAATCAGACAATTCAGAATCACAAAGCAATATTACCAAGGAAAAGAAGCCAAGTTACAGGCACTATAATCTGACTTCAGTGTATTCCTAGTACAGTACAAAGCTATAGTGAACATACCAGCAAGGTATTGGAATCAGGACAAGCACATGAGAATGGAATAGACAGAGGCTACTGAATAAGCAAATACATCTCTTCTCAATCATCAAAAATGAATACATAAAAGAAATAATGTTTTTTAATATAAATTGGACCTTTATGACATACCATGAATAAAGATGAACTGAAACTGATTAAACAGCCAAGATTCTGAAAATGTAAGAACAGAGAGTGATTAATATTAATATTAGTATTAATATTCTGGATATAGAAGGAACCTGGATGACTTGTTAGAAAAATCCAAATGTTCTGGTGCCAAACCAGGCAAGTGTGAACAGCCATTTCTTGAACCATCAGTGTCTCCAAGTACATGAGGAAATGCTGGGAACCACTAATCATCAGGAAAATGGAAATCAAACCCATTATGACTCTTCACCTTATTCTTTGAGACAGGATCTCTCCTTGAACTTGGAGCTCACAGTCTCAGCCAGACTGCCTGTCTCCACCTGACAATTCTTTGCATTAATTTGCAGTGTCATGTAGTTTTTAGATGGGTGCTAAGGATTTGAACTCAGGCTTTCAATCCTTTGCACCAAGTGCTTTAATTCCTGCGTTTTTCAGCATATCAATCTCTAGAATTGTTCATTTGCTCTTCTTGTTTTCAGGTGTGCCTTTGCTGTATGGAGTTTGTCACTGGGGCTCATTCACATCATGTTGTAAGAGAAGACTTAAAGGTTTGTCTGTCATCATCTTTGAGTGTGTGGTACCTTTTATCAGTGTTGTTTCCATTTCATGCATTTTATTTTGTGAAAGTAAAATGGTTTTAATGTAGAAAGAATGAGCTGACTATGAAATTGAAAATTGAGAAGTAAAAAAAAAAAACTCATTTACACAAAACTTTGCTAAATATCTACTACAAACTACAGTTTGGTTTATTTTTAGATTGCTTGGAGACTTTGTGGAAAAAGTAGTATATGAGGCCTCATGGTAGACTTGTATCTGAATTCAGCTTTAATTGGGTTACTGAGAGCTCAGAGATAGGAAATTTGAGTATCCATAGAAGGTCAGACTTTGGGTCCTACCTTGTGGTCTTTAATTTATCTTAGGGTTTGAAATCAACCATGACAAAGATAAAAACCAATTGTAGAAACCAGCCTGGTTAAATTTTCACATGCTGAAAACCACTCATAGCAAGTCCTCCGTAATTAGTCACAAGGCCCCAGAACTGTGAGCAAAGCCTGCCATTCGGAAGAAATCTGCCATTTTAATGGAATGCAAATGAGATTTGTTATGACCTGTCTTGAATTCTTTCCAGTAGAGAGAAACTCGAGTCAAGCCTATTTGGCCTTTCCAGTGACTGAAGTTTAAAAGCCTTCTAAAGCCGTTGATCTATTTTTGAACTTAGGACTTAGAACCACTCTCACCCTCTGTTTGAATGTCTATCTGAAGTTTGGACATCAGGACCTATCTATGCTAATATAATTGCCTTCCTAGATTTGTGTTCTAATTTACTTCTGTCTGTGAAAGTGGTAGTACTATCTCCTGTTCTTTGGATGGGTTCCCCTTTCTCCTGGAAAGTTTCTGGTGTACCTCATTCATGACATTCTACCAACCAATTATCTTCAGCATAATTCCCTTCTGTTTCTGGTTTCAGCTTGTGTAAATAATTCAGAATTAAAGTTTACATTTGTGTTTAAACTGTCTCTAACATTAGCAAACAAAATGTTTCATGAAGAGAGAAAGAAGAGAGAGAGACACAGAGAGAGAGAGAGAGAGTGTGTGTGTGTGTGTGTGTGTGTGTGTGTGTGTGTGTGTGTGTGTGTGAGAGAGAGAGAGAGAGAGAGAGAGAGAGAGAGAGAGAGAGAGAGAGAGAGAGAGAGAGAACATTTAAAGAGGATTTCTCTTATCTTAAGAGGTCCTGTCCAGCTGTGCTATGCTCAGTCTGATTTATGTCAGACATAACATAATTTAATCTGCAAGGCTGGATTAAGTGCGTCTGTGAACTTTGACCCCAGTCCTTGTACTTGGGCATTAAGGATGTCAAATATACATTTGGGTTTTGCTTATGTCTTCTGTTCAATGTCATCTGCTGTTGCAATATTTCCAGCATTGGCTTTAGAAATGAAGCACAGGTGATTTAAGTGACACTAGCAGACAGGAGACACAGTGAACCACAATGTTACAGATCTGATTGGATATTGAACAGCCTTCAAAAATACTCTTCGCATCCCTTCCCAACCTTTGTCAACCAGACTGATTTATGCTGAAGGTTGTGATCTCATGTGACAGCCTTTCCTTGGTCTCTTACTGGCATACTAAGGTAACAGTGGCAGCAATAAAGAGCAGTAATGAAGCCCACTAAGTTACTACAGACATTAGCAGAACATGTTGGGATTGAAGGTTTTTTCTTTTCTTTTCTTTTCTTTTCTTTTCTTTTCTTTTCTTTTCTT
>JADRCD010185006.1:20055-34991 GCA_019843815.1 Montemys delectorum | reverse complement strand
GATAGATAGATAGATAGATAGATAGATAGATAGATAGATAGATAGATGTGGGATACCTAATACCTAATTAGTGTCTAAAATATGAAAATATAAGTAATAAAAGGAAGGAAAAGAAGAAGATAAGGGAGAGAAGGAAGAGAGAAAGGAAAGGGGAGAGAGAGGTAGAAAAGAGATAGAAACATTGGAAAGTACTGAGAAGAGGAAAGAGATGTGCGTGATAAGAAGGGACTGGACATCCTCACTATTCATCTTACCTATCTCTTTCACTGAATCTCTCTGACAACTCTCAGAAGCAGGAATTACTGCCCCTAACTTCTGGTGTAGAAAGCAGGCCTCAAATCTATCTCAGACAGGACAACATGCAACTGCAGTTGGAAAGCAGTCAGACACACACGCATGCATTCACCACCCCTGCAGACTTACATCTTTATTTTGTCCCCTCCCTATTTCCAGCCATTTTGAGATCGGGAGGTGGCTACCTTGAAACCACTTTGCATATTTGCCACCATGTTGATGAAATCCAGCTGAGCTAACTCTTAGCTCTTGTTCATTACCCAATACTTCCCACACTTTAAGGCTGAAATAGAAATCAGCCCTAACCAAGCCCATTGGCCCATTTTTGTTAATCACTGCAAACTAGTGGCTGTGGCAGAGCTGACTCATTTGATTGAGGATTCAGAAAATACTGCAGAGAGTAAAGAAACGACCAAGAGTGCCAAAATAAATATCTTGGGAAACCAGTGGTTTGCATTCTTCAAAGGGAATCATTACTGAATTCATAATGAGGTCGTAATGAATTTCTGCCCTAGTATTGGTTTTGCAGCATACAGGAAGCAGGAAATGTGTGTGTGTGTGTTTGAATCCCTTGCATTGTGGAGTGTCATGTGCATAAGTACACTTAATTAGATCCTCTGATGGCATTCGTAACAGTGTCAAATGTCGGGGATGGCTAATTGCTTACCAATCGAAAGCCCTATTTATGTAAACACCAGGGCTTCACCCAGAGGTCTACAGCAGCTACCTTTTGAAGCTAAGACATATATTTGATTAGGACAATGAAACATTTTTGTATAAAAATCCAATGGGCATTATGGAACAGCAAGAACACTATTTGAAGAAAATAATTCTCGTCTGATTAGAGTCTGCAAACTATGAGAATTATGCTTTAAATACCAGCTATTAAAATGCACAGTAGAATTCCATGGTCATTATGTTTAGCTAAAGCACAGTGCTATCTGCATACCTTGTCTCTTCTGAGTGGCCTTTGAATGTAGGCGGTCGGTGGAGCAACTTCACAATGCCTTTAATGTAGCTCAGCTTCTCAGCTCCCCAAAGCTGGGCTTTCACTTCTGAGTCCCTAGTTTGAATCCTTCTCAATAGCTCCTATCAGTACTTATAACTCATTTTAATGAGAGACTTATACCAAGAGTCTTTCAATATTTACGTTATTTTCTTTTTAGTAAATATTGGGACATCTGTCATCTTCTAAATAGCATCTTGGGTAAAGGCAAAGAATATCTTACTGTAAGATTTATGGTCATGGGCTGGCTCTCAGGAGAAACGTCTCCTTTTAGAAGCATGCTGGCTTTGATCCTATAACAAAATTACTCTCAAGAAGTAGATAGCTTACTATATGAGGTGAATTAATTTTTACAGTGATGGAAATGAAGTCTTAGAGGGCACCAGGGTATCGTTTTGTACATGGGAAGAGGTAATTTGCTGGAGTGGTTTATTTATTGTCTACTAAGCTGAGCACTGAAGAGAAGATGCACACATCCCCCGCCGAGTATGAGTGGAAAACTGCCTAAGCCATGCTTGAAAACTGGAGGCTTCCTCACAGTCAAAGAAATTACTTTTGTGGTTTTGTGGTGTGCTGGGTTGGATGCAAGAAGCTTAGGAGAAAGAATAGGAAGGCTGCCAGGTGTCCTTCTGGGATGTCTCTGAATGGTTATTTGCCTCTACTATCTCCTGGGAATTTTCCTTTTCAGGGTTAAAGGAAAATTCCTGCTGTTTCCTGAGGTTGTCTTCATCAGCATTTTGTTACTATGACAGAGTACCTGAGCTGGCCCATTTATAAGGGAAGAAAGATGTGTTTTGGCTCATAGTTTTAGAGCATGGTCACTTGGCACTACTGCTTTTGAATCTCTGGTGAATGAGGCAGCTCATCTTGGTGGGAAGTATTCAGCAGGCGAAGATGCTCACCTAATGACACCAGAGATGAATTCTTCAGGAGTTTGATAGCAGCCATATTCAAGTGAGAGCAATAGATTGTTTGAGGCGTCTTATCATGCCCCATCTAAGATCATGAGTCCTAAGGATAACTTCAGCAGATCCCCCACAGTGGAACCTCCACATTCAACCTTACTGTGCATTGAGACAATGCAAATGGAGATGACTTCCTAAAAAAACATAGGCAGAAAAGTAAAGACAATTATTCATATTTACTCCTTCTTCCTTGGTCCTCTGTGGATCTCAATAAACACACTCTGCCAACCACATACAGAAGCTTACCTTCCTTAGTGGAAATAAATTTAATCCTATGCTTCTGAGGAGACACTCTTCCAGGGGCAATGGCAGTAATGAGTTCATTTGCCTCCAGCATCTAGTTAATGTCTCTACTTTTATTTGAGAATAATTAGCGTTCTATACTGGTGCATATTTGAGGATATCATGGGGAAAGCACCAAACAGTGAGAGAGCTGTTCTTCCCCCAAGGCTCTATCGGCTTGACTGTAAATTTGTCAATATTTTGTGCCTTTTTCATCTACTCGTGCCTTTGTACCAGCAGTTCCTCTATCACAGTGCTTCTTCCACTCCTTCTCAGCCTTTCTTGGTTAACAGCTTTCATTTGCTTCCCATGCGGCTGGCTCCCCACGTAGGCAGAAATGGTTTCCTATTCTATTTATGCAAAATTGCTACTACACATCAAAATATCTCTAGTGTAATTCTTCATGATAGTCCACTTGAGCTATTACACAACAGTTGGTCTTCCTTCAGAGAAACCTAAGAGACTCTGCCTTCTTTAGGAATAGTTTTTCATGCTTTTCTACATGCCTCATTATTTCTACTTGAGTTTGAGATATTGCATGTGAAAGAATAGAAAACACTCTATTAATTGGGATTTAACAAACAGAAATGGCCATGGGCATTGTTTGTTGGGTTGTAGGTATAGATTAATGTAGGTGGTTGAGTCAGCCTAGTCTGTTGGTGGGCTGGGTTGGGACATTTTTCTACTTTAATTCCTCCAATGACTTGCCCTGCACATCGTATTGATCTGTGATGCTAAAAGATGCTTCCCACTGGTCTTATTCTATCTTTCGATTTTAGCAGCAACTACACACATGTTCTCTTCTTATCCTTAAGCTAGAAGTATATCTCTGGGCTGTGAGGCACCTCAGTATGGGTTAAAGTAATTACCACACAAGTCTGACAGCCTGAGTCAGATCCCCTAAACTCATAGAGTAGGAAGGGAGAGGCAACTCCTAAAAGTTTTCATCTGATCTCTACACCAGTGCCAAGGCATGCACATGACTTCATTTATATACACGTAACAAAAACAGATTCATAATAATAGCAAATACATTCTTTATAAAAATTTCTTTAATTTCCTTCTTCAGAGACTTGAAATTCTTGTCATACTTTTACTTGCTTAGTTAGAATCACACCAAGGTATTTTATATTATTTGTGACTATTGTGAAGGGTGTTGTTTCCCTAATTTCTTTTTCAGCCTGTTTATCCTTTGTGTAGAGGAAGGCCACTGACTTGCTTGAGTTAATTTTATATCCAGCTACTTTGCTGAAGTTGTTTATCATGTTTAGGAGCTCTCTGGCGGAATTTTTGGAGTCACTTACGTATACTGTCATATCATCAGCAAATAGCAATAATTTGACTTCTTCCTTTGTAATTTGTATCCCTTTGATCTCCTTTTGTTGTCTAATTGCTCTGGCTAGGACTTCAAGTACAATATTGAATACGTAGGGAGAGAGTGGGCAGCCTTGTCTAGTCCCTGATTTTAGTGGGATTGCTTCAAGTTTCTCTCCATTTAGTTTGATGTTGGCTACTGGTTTGCTGTATATTGCTTTTACTATGTTTAGGTATGGGCCTTGAATTCCTCATCTTTCTAAGACTTTTATCATGAAAGAGTGTTGGATTTTGTCAAATGCTTTCTCAGCATCTAATGAGATGATGGATTTTTTTTCCTCTGAGTTTGTTAATGTAGTTGGTTACATTGATGGATTTCCATATATTGAACTATCCCAGCATCCCTGGGATGAAGCCTATGGAAAGATCTCCCATGCTTATGGATTGGCAGGATTAATATAGCAAAGATGGCCATCATGTCAAAAGCAATCTACAGATTCAATGCAATCCCTATCAAAATTCCAACTCAATTTTCACAGACTTGGAAAGAGAAATTTGCAAATTCATCTGGAATAACAAAAAACCTAGGATAGCGAAAACTATTCTCAACAATAAAAAAAAAAAAAACCTCTGATGGAATCTCCATCCAAGACCTTAAGCTGTACTATAGAGCAATTGTGATAAAAACTGTATGGTATTGGTACAGTGACAGGCAGGTGGATCAATGGAACAGAATTGAAGACGCAGAAATGAACCCACACATCTATGGTCACTTGATCTTTGACAGAGGAACTAAAACCATCCAGTGGAAAAAAGACAGCATTTTCAACAAATGGTGCTGGCTCAACTGGCGGTTAACATGTAGAAGAATGCAAATAGATCCATTCCTATCTCCTTGTACAAAGCTGAAGTCCAAGTGGATCAGGGACCTCCATATCAAACCAGATACACTGAAACTAATAGAAAAGAAAGTGGGGACAAGCCTGGAGTACATGAGTACAGAGGAGATTTTCCTGAACAGAACACCAATAGTTCATGCTCTAAGGTCAAGAATTGACAAATGGGACCTCAAAATATTACAAAGCTTCTGTAAGGCAAAGGACACTATTAATAGGACAAAACGGCAACTAACAGATTAGGAAAAGATCTTTACCAATCCTATATCTGATACAGGGCTAATATCCAATATATAAAAAGAACTCAAGAAGTTAGACTCCAAAGAATCAAATAACCCTATTAAAAAATGGGGTACAGAGCTAAACAAAGAATTCTCAACTGAGGAATACCGAATGGCTGAGAAGCACCTAAAGAAATGTTCAACATCCTTAGTCATCAGGGAAATACAAATTAAAATAACCCTGAGATTCTACCTTACAGCAGTCAGAATGGCTAAGAACAAAAACTCAGGTGACAGCAGATGCTGTCTAGGTTGTGGAGAAAGAGGAACACTACTTCACTGCTGGTGGGATTGCAAACTGGTACAACCACTCTGGAAATCAGTGTGGTGGTTCCTCCGGAAATTGGACATAGTTCTACCAGAGGACCCAGCTATACCACTCCTGGGCATATACCCAGAAGATGCTCCAACATGTAATAAGGACACATGCTCCACCATGTTCATAGCAGCCTTATTCATAATAGCCAGAAACTGGAAACAACCCAGATGTCCCTCAACAGAGGAATAGATACAGAAAATGTGGTACATCTACCCAATGGAGTACTACTCAGCTATTAAAAACAATGAATTTATGAAATTCTTAGGGAAATGGATGGATCTGGAGAGTATCATCCTGAGTGAGGTAACCCAATCACAAAAGAACACACATGGCATGCACTCTCTCATAAGTGGATATTAGCCCAGAAACTCAGAATACCCAAAATACAATCCGCAAACCACAAGAAACTCAAGAAGAAGGAAGACCAAAGTGTGGATGCTTCATTCCTTCTTAGAAGGGGGAACAAAATACCCATCTAAGGAGTTACAGAGACAAACTATGGAACAGAGATTGAAAGAAGGACAATCCAGATACTGCTTCACCTGGGAATCCTTTCCATATTCAATTATTAAACCCATGTGGATGTCAGCAAGTGCTGGCTGACAGGAGCCTGATATAGCTGTCTCCTGAGAGGCTCCAACAGTGCCCGACTAATACAGAAGTAGAGACTCACAACCATCCATCAGACTTAGCACAGGGTCCCCAATGAAGGAGCTAGAGAAAGGACCCTAGGAGCTGGAGGGTTTGCACTCCTTAGGACAAACAACAATATGAACTAACTAGCACCCTCAGAGCTCCCAGGGACTAAACCATCAACTAAAGAGCACACATGGTGGGACTCATGGTTCCAGCAGCATATGTAGCAGAGGATGGTCTAGTCAATCATCAATTGGAGAAGAGGCCCTTGGTGCTGTGAAGACTCTATGCCCCAGTGTAGGAGAATGCCAGGGCCAGGAAGTGGGAGAGGGTGGGTTGGTTAGCAGGGGGAGAAGGGAAGAAACAGGGTTTGGTTTTTGTTTTGTTTTTTTGTTTTTGTTTTCAGAGCGGTAACCAGGAGAGAAGATATCATTTGAAATGTAAATAAACTATCTAATTAAAAAAAAAATCCTGATCTTTCCAAGACTTTTATCATGAAGGGATGTTGGATTTTGTCAAATGCTTTCTAGCATCTAATGAGATGATCATATGGTTTTTTTTCTATATGGTTTATATAGTGAATTACGTTGATGGATTTGCGTATATTGAACCATTCCTGCATCCCTGGGATGAAGCCTACTTGATCGTGGTGGATGATCATTTTGATGTGTTCTTTGATTCGGTTTGCAAGAATTTTATTATTTTTGCATTGATATTCATAAGGGAAATTGGTCTGAAGTGTGGACATTTCATTCCTTCTTAAAAGGGGGAACAAAATACCCATGGAAGCAGTTGCAGAGACTAACTATGGAGCAGAGACTGAAGGAAGGACAATCCAGCCGACATAGGTGTCTCCTGAGAGGCTCTGACAGTCCCCTACTAATACAGAACTAGAGGCTCACAGCCATCCATTGAACTGAGTACAGGGTCCCCAGTGAAGGAGCTAGAGAAAGGACCCAAGGAGCTGAAGGGTTTGCAGCCCCTTAGGAAGAACAACAATATGAATTAACTAGTCCCCTCAGAGCTCCCAGGGACTCAACCACCAACCAAAGAGTACACATGGTGGGACTGATTGCTCTGGCAGCATGTATATAGTAGAGTTTGCAAAGTCAGTCATCAATGGGAGGAGAGGCCCTTGGTCCTGTGAAGGTTCTGTGCCCCAGTGTAGGGGAATGCCAGGGCCAATAAGTGGGAGAGGGTGAGGTGGCAAACAGGGGGAGGGGGGGAGGCAACAGGGGTTTGTTCTTGTTGTTTTTTTGTTTTGTTTTGTTTTTGAGGGGAAACTGGGAAAGGAGAAATCATATGACATGTAAATAAAGAAAATATCTAATAAAAAATAATAAAAAATAAAGAAGAAAAAAATTTCTACAAGTTGATTGCTGTTGCTCATTATTATGCCCAGGCTTATATTAGTTCCCTTTCTCACAGGTGTGTCAAACTAGAGATGGAAGCAACCTAGGGGAGACGTTTATATTGGCTTAGAGGTAGAAAGTACAGTTCCATTGTGGTGACAAAGGAATGGTGGACTCAGTAGAGCTGTCTATGGCACTGGGAACCTGTGTTGGTCACTCTGTGCCATCAGACAAAAAACAGATACCCTGAGTTGGAATCAGGGAAGGCTGTATATCTGAAAGGCCAGTACTCACATACCATGTCTCCCACCTCAAAGATACTAGGATATCCCATAAACTTATGGGGGAACTTCTTTATTCAAACCATAAAAGCTGGCCACTCCAGTGGAGAGTTTCCAGTCCTCATGATCCATCTGCTGGCTTTGAAGAAAAGGATTTTCTTTTCTTTCTTTCCTCCTCCTCCTTTTTTTTTTTTTAAATGACTTTATTTTGTGTAAGTGTCTGTGTATCACACGCGTGTCTGGTGCCTCCAGAGGCCAGAAAAGTTATCCGATCCCCTGGAGCTGGAATTCCAACAGTTCTGAGCTGGGAGGACTTGAACCTGGGTCTTCTGGAAGAACAGCTGATGCTCTTAACTGCTGGGCATCTTTCCAGACCCCAGCAAGCAGAGGTTCTCAACATTCTCATTCTTTTCTTCCTTCCCTTGACATTGCCAGCCAACCTTGAGCAGAGAAGCGTTTCTGACCCTCTTTCAAGCAATGGCATATATATTGCAAGATTTGGGGCTCATGAGTTTTCCCCTCTCTGCCCAGGACAAAGGGCTTTTGTCTCCATGCTTCCCTCATATACACTGACTCTCTCATTCTGCCACATGATGAGAACAGGTTCCACTTTCCCCTCAGCTGCTCGTCTGCTGTTCTCGGTAAAGGAGCCTCAGGAGAGGCAGAAGAGCTCCATGTTGTCCCAGGTGGCAGTCCATCACTTGACACACCAGTGTGCCATTGCCCTGATTTTTATTATTTCAATCTTAAGCATAGTTATACTGTAGGTGACGTGTCTTCTTCACATTTGGAGCTCCCCATTGTTCTAAACTGTCACACTTGCCCATACTCTAGTCTTTAAGAATTATAACATTGGTGCTGGAGAGATGGCTCAGTGGTTAAGAGTACTTGCTTCACTTTCAGCAGACCTGCGTTTCCAGCAACCTGGGTAGCTCGAAACCACTTGTAACTCAGGTTCCAGGGGATCTGATACTCTCTTCTGGCTTCTGTTGGTACTCGCACACACATGACATTCATGCAGAGACATACAAATAAAAATAAGTTAAAAATAAATATATAGTTTTAAAGAATATACCATAAAATATATGCTTCTTTCTAGGACAAAGCCCTCAAGGGAAGGACTGTTTGTGTATCTGTGCCCATGGCGGTTACAGAATGAAGTGTTCCCACAGGCTTATGTTTTGAATATTTAGTCTGTAGCATCTGGTGATATTTTGGAGCCTTTGAGAGGCAACTCCTAAGTAGTGGAAGAAAGTCACTAAAGTGAGGACTTTGAAAGGTGTACCTACATCGTCATCCACTTGAACCATTTTCTTCAACAAATCTCCGTAGTTCCTCCAAGAGTAAGGCAGTTTGTCAAAATACCTTGGACTTTCTTGCCTTATTTTGAGGAGTCATTAAGTAGAGAATATTTTAAGCTTTGATCAGGGAGTAATCCTGTCCTTGTGGAGAAAAGACCTGGACATAATAACATATGGGACTCTTTTGAAGACATATCTGAGCCAATCCTTGGTACTGTCGCCTGAAATAAAATTAAGGTAAATGCTTATGATACTTTATGATGGGAGTACTGTCTAACTCTCCTTTTTGGTCACTAATAAAGAGCAGAAAATTACTGTAAAATACACAGCATTGAGACAGTCACCAACCGTCTGCTCCTGAGTGGAATGGCCATGTTGGAAGAGCATGAAGCTGCTGTAGTCATGGTCTAGGCTCCCCAAATTGTCCTCCTTGTATGCCAGGCTCTTAGTAGCAATGGGGGATGGGATGAGGCTATTTGCAGCGCTGGGAAAAATCAATTTTCATCTTCAAAAGATGAAACTACCAAGCAAGATATTGACTTAGAAATAAAGCGTTTCTTAAAGACTTCCCATATCCTATAAATGTCAGACCCAAACCTTAGAGTTTGATGATTTAAAGTTTATTGCTAATTTCAGACAAACATGCATATAGCCCTGCCTCAAGAAAAGAACTGGCTTAATCTATATTCCTCTTAGAGCCTTGTGTTATATATACACAACTCCTATCAGAGCCTTCCAAACCTGCCATATTTTTACTGATAGATACGACTTGACATCAGTCTATTTAGCTTTCTTTCTAAGGTTTGTCTTCTTTGTCCCATTGATAAATCATTGCCAAAGCTTCGTGATAAATGACACAGAAAGTTTAGCATGAATTTAAATGGAGTTTTTCCAATGCCCACTGACTATAGGTATCTAGAATTTCACAATGGGCACACTATTAGCCAGTTGGTGAAGATTATTGCTACTACTCTGGTTTTAAAGTCTCAGTGGAGGCTAAACTGTTATGATAGCCATTATCCAAATATATAAAGGAGAAGCGAACCAAGCAGATGGCTCAGAAGACATAAATCCATCCTTAGGTGTTGGAGAATGAAGAACAGCCGTCTTTTCCGTCCCTGAGCAGAACTGCCTGTGGGAGGAATGGAGGAAGAGCGCAGGCGACCTTACTGTCTCCTGCATCCTCAGTGTCTCTCTCCTGACCACAGGTGCTCACTTGGATGCTGATTTATAAAGGAGAAGGAAAGGCAAAAAAAAAAAAAATAAAAAAAAAAAAGAAAGAAAGAAAGAAAGAAAGAAAGAAAGAAAGAAAGAAAATGCTGTGAACAACCACAATTAGTTTTTCCTTTTTGCTTTTGTTAAGGGACCCTGCATTACCTGAAATGTAATGAGACTAAGCTTTCAGCTGGATGCAAATGTAAGATGTCTTTCCACTGTTGATTCGTGGAGTGGAGCAAGGGAGGAAATGCACTGGCTGCAGAAAAAGTAAAGGCCCCCTTTTCTCGGCATGTTAGCATATAATGTGTGTGAGATTTACAACTTCCCAACATCCAGGAGGGAAAAAATATTTGCTAGAAACTATAAGAAAGAAAGAAATAGAATGTGGTTTCTGCTTCAAAAAGACTTTCACAAATGGAAAATAACTGCAAGTAAACACCTTCAGTCTCTTAAGTGCCCCCTCCCTCTTTCTTCTGAGCTTCCACCCATGTAGCAACCATGGACTACCAAAGGATTGGCAGGAAAACTAAGTCATATAATTGCCCAGTTTATGTGTTTCCTTGGTGCCACCCATTTCATATTCAATTTATATTTATGATTTCATTGCTTATAATAACCCAGCAAAACTAATTTTAGACTCTTTTTTGTTTTCCTTTTCTTTACTTCTTTTTTCCTTTTGGTCTTTGTGTAACCTGAAGCTCATGGAGAGCTATCTGCAATACATTTCAGACAAACTCGGAGAGGCTGGCTGGTTTCCTTGGCCCCTGACCTTGAGCCTCCCATTCCTCCTACTTACATCTGGTATAGGCATGACTGGCCTTGTATACTGAAATTGAATGTTGACCGTATTCTGCAGAAAGCTCTGTTTCTACACAAACATCCCTCATCTACTGCCTCCCTAGGAACCCTGATCTAGAGCAGGGAAGGTTAGCTTCCAACCCTGTGTTGTCATATCAAAGATTCCTATAGATGGTTGGGTGCTTAGCCAACGCGTGGCTCCCTGTGGTCACTACATAAGAGCTCCACTGTTTTATCACTGGGCATTCACAATTTCCCAAACTACTAACTTCTCTCTCTATATATATATCATTTTACTCAAATTTTGTTTGTAGTCTCAACCTAAGCTTTTCTGTCTCCAGCTGTCCCTTCACATAAGGAAAGAGTAGCATTTCTAGAACTCAGAAGGGAATGCGTGTGCTCATGTGCTGTGCATGTTTATGTATGTACATGTATCCATTTTTCCTGTCTGAGCTGCATCAATGGGGAGTCAACTAGCAGAGTAGGGGCTGCTTCTCTGCACAAATATTCTACTCAGCATACACAGGTTAAATGGTGGAGTTAGCTCAGCATCACTTGCACCATGAAGGAGTTAATTATTCTGAGCATACATAGCAAACCACACTATTATCCCCAAACTGGAGATAACCAGTCCATCATCCTGGGTGCTAGATACAAAGGAAATGAAATGCGCATTCAGATGGAGGGATGGGATGGGGCACTGTATCCAGTCCTTGTTTAGAAATAAGTACAAGAGAGTGTTCTTTAAAATAATGATCACAGAGGGCTGGCACAATCTGCTAGGGTTGGGATAACAAAGCATCACTGATGGGGATGACTGGAACATTGCCATTTACAATTACATTTATGTCCCAGTGTTTATTCTGAAGGGTCCAGGGGACTAACTTCTTGGAGGCCTTCTCATTTGATTACATATGGCATCCCATTCTCTGTATCCTCCTTCTGTGTCCTCCTCTACCCTATAAGACACTGGTCTTTTTTGGGTTCAGGATACTCATTTGACCTTACCTGTATATCATTTGACCTTACCTGTCCCTGCCTCTTTAATTATTTTCTTTCTTTCTTTTTAATTTTAAGATTTAGTTATTTATTATATGTAAGTACACTATAGCTGTTTTCAGCCACACCAGAAGAGGGCATCTGATCTCAGTACAGAAGGTTGTGAGCCACCGTGTGGTTGCTGGGTTTGAACTCAGGACCTTCGGAAGAGCAGTCAGTATTCTTAACTGCTGAGCCATCTCTCCAGCTACCTGTCTCTTAAAAAGTCCATGGACAAAAACAGCTCCAGAAGCAGTTAGACTGTCAGCATGTGAGTCTTCGGGAAGCTGTAAGTCAGATCAGATTCAGAACCAAATACTCTGATTTTGCTACTGTTTAGTACAAACTGACCTTGATAAATATTCTGTTAGAAAGTATCCTGGTTAGAGAAGAATTTTTTCCATTTCACAGTCATTTATGGGCTTCATTCTATGAGCCAGGAATTGATCAGGGGACAAGAGATTCAATGTTGAACAAACTACATTCAATTCTGCTTTTCCTGGATGCTGAAGTCTACCTGGGAAGCACAGAGTAAACACAATAATAAAGTAGAATATGTTGCGGAATAAGAAGCAGGCTGACTGTGAAAAGGTATGGAGTTTAATAGTAGAGAAGATACTCTGAGATAGAGTCTGCTGGAAGATCTAGACGTGAAGCTGAATCGCAGGGGCAGCTGGGCAGCCAGCATACCAAACAGGGAAAACAGTAAGTTACTAGATATGAGGTGCCTCTTGTGTTTAGGGAATAGCAAGGAACCCAGCCTGACCAGGACAGAATGGGTTTGAGGGAGAGAAGAGAATACCAGGATAGGGTCTCCAACTCAGGCCGAGAGCATTGGCTTTTCCTACGAAGAAGGTTTGTCCAACATAGGACCCACAGATAACACGAAGCCCAGAACAGCTGTGGATGTGACCCAACACAAAATGATCGACTCACTTAAAACAATACATGGGGTTATGTTCTCTTCTTCATTTATTTATTTATTTATTTTAAATTAAATTGTGTGGTTCTTAGCCATAGCTTTGTAGATTGGATCAACTGGATGGCTGTCATTTATTTTTCTCAGTCCAAGTGGCTTCTAGACTGGGCTAAAGGTGTCAGGACATCTACTTTCTCCTGAGGCCTCTTTGTTTGTTGGCATTTGGCACCCCGTTTGGTGTGCCCACTTTCCCTTTTGTCTGTGCCCTTTTTATGAGACACCAGTCTTGTGAGTCATCACAGTATCAGAAGTTTTGGACATACCTGCAAGAGGATTCTGGGCACAAGATTCTTTGACTTGTGGCAGGTGTGCTTGGAATAAATCAAGAGGGACAGGCTGAAAGTCAAGAGAGAGCAGCAAGCGGACTCTGAAGTAATCTAAGAACCGGAAATGACTTCCTCTAGTAAAGCGTGATCTGGGTGCTTAAATCCTAGATAGGTTTTTAAGGTGGTGTCCTGTGGTAGGAATCAGGATACCCTCAGGTTGAAGTCTGAACCACTGCATAGGAGATGGTTTCCAAGGCTTGTGTGTAGGTGTGTAGGAGGCATTGGTTTGAGGCATTCCCATTGGCTAGCTTAGCTTTGGGGTACAGAGAAGCCGTCAGGATGATCCTTTCATGTGAATGATATGGAAACAGAATTTTCCACACAGGACACACAGAGACAGGAAAGAGATGAGCCCTAAGAACTTACGTCAGAGAGGAAACAGACCCAAAGCAAAAAAAAAGGTGACAGAAGAAAGCTGTGACAGACGGCGGACATGGCCATCTGCCAAAGGGGAGACAAGAGGAGGGGACCGCAAATGTAGTAGGGGACCACATCAATGAACTGCGAACTCTACGTTTATCCTTACTGCCAGCGATGTGTGGAGCCTGGTGACTTTGAGTTTTAATGAAGATGGTTGCAGAAAACCAATGGGAATAGATGAGAGAGAGAGAGAGAGAGAGAGAGAGAGAGAGAGAGAGAGAGAGAGAGAGAGAGAGAGAGAGAGAGAGAGAGAGAGAGAGAGAGAGAGAGAGAGACAGAGAGAGAGACAGAGAGAGACAGAGACAGAGACAGAGACAGACAGAGACAGAGAGAGAGAGAGGCTGAATAAGTACTGTGTTGCCAAGTCATTTTATAGCAACCAAGAAGAAGGAACTGGGTAACTGGGTTTCTTATTTGGGAGTGTTATTTGATGAGCTCAGGTGGCTTCGGGCTGTGAGTGGGTGGATTCTCTCTGTCTAGAAAGGTAACAGCAATCACAAAGCATAAAATCAAGCATCTAGTCTGTGGGAGACATGGCTCTTTAAAGCATCCCCCAAATGCTTTCTACTTTGTGAAGGACATCTGTGCCACCATTTTAGAGATGCATAAACTGAGGCACGAGAGAGAAAACTTGGGTGTTCATCACAGAACCTAGAAGTAGAGGAATCTAGGATAGGATTCAGACCTCGAACTCCAGCATCCGAACTCTGCTGGCTCCCCACATAGGTCTCTGTTCTGTCGTGTTTCTAGGATAAAAATCCCACTGCTAAGTGAAGCTCATAGATGAGGCAGGAGAACGAGGAGCAGAGATAGTCTCCGAAGCTTAAAGTTTACAAAAAAAAAAAAAAAAAAAAAAAATGATACTGTTGCAGTTCTCCTGAGCAGCTGGGATGGAAAGCACAAACCTTTTCCTTAGCGAAACAATGACGCAAAATATGCTGTAGCAACCTGGGGGATTTTTATCTCCTTTTTTCTTCATTTCTACTTCCTCTGTGGTCCTTAGCTGGCTTGTCCTTGACTGCCTGGTGAATGATGCAAAATTAGAATTTCTACATGCTTTCTCATCTCTAACTATTGAAAAAAGTATATCTATATCTATATCATCTATCTCTCCTCATGGACTTATTTATTTCCTTCTTCCTTTCTTCCCTCTGTTCCCCTCTCCTTCCATGCCTCCTTCCTTTCTCTCTCTCTCTCTCTCTCTCTCTCTCTCTCTCTCTCTCTCTCTCT
>JADRCD010185006.1:1507-12773 GCA_019843815.1 Montemys delectorum | reverse complement strand
AGATAGATAGATAGATAGATAGATAGATAGATAGATAGATAGATAGAGAGAGAGAGAGAGAGGAAACAGAGAGGGGCAAAGAAAGACAAAGAGATAGAGAGACAAAAAGAGACAGAGTAAGACAGAAATAGAGTGACAGAAAGATAGAGAGCTAGAGATGGGGAGACAGAGACAGACCAAGACATTAACATCCCCTTCAAGGCATGCCTCCAATGACCTAACTTCTTTCCATGAGGCTCTAGCTCCTAATGGGCCTCCCACCCATCAATAGTCCCTAGAGGACTATAACCATCCCTTTAAAGATGTGGATCTTTAGGGAGCATTTCAGATTCTAACTATTACATGGGTCTATGATAAATTTGAAAAGCCTTTCACTAGATGTGTTTTCAACGTTTCCTGTTTTCTATGTGTGTTTAGAGATCTAAGAGTTTTCTGGGACAGAACATTTCCTTCCACTTGAAACATACAGATGATATCCATATTAATATAATCTGAAATATCAAAATCTACCTATGTTCAAATTCATTGAAAGAATATTAGTAGTAAAGGGCAAACAGAAAGGAAAAGGTCTGTTTCTGTCTTCAGTGACATTCCTGTGTTATTGCCAGGAATCCCATGTGCTGCCTGCAAGGGTCTGAGTAGGCCAGTAGTATCTGATACTGGTTCCACGGGAGAGCAAATATTAAGAACCTTGATCATGTACAATATCTGACCAGAAGGTAGTGCTCTCTTTATCCAGGACTCTCCTGGGGAGAGTCACATATTTATCTTGGCCTTTCCCCTCTGTTTTCTGTCATAAATTCAGAACTCATCATTCTAGCATTTCTTTGAAGAGACTGAAAAGTTTCATGTTTAAAATAAGATCCTTCCTGTTTCCTCTATGTGTATCTATCTTTTTCTGTAAGAGGCTCTCCCAATTGCCATTCTGCAGCCTACATTCAAATTAAATTCTGAAAATATTATTAAAACATATAACATGAGATTTTATTTAACAACTATTTATTTCTCAAGTTTCCTTTTAAAACACTGTGTTTTTTAATAGGCAATAAATTTAGTATTGGTGTCCTAATACACAAATATTTAAGGAGGAAAACATGCTAATTTCCTTGTTCTGATAATTACATATTATATATATATATATATATATATATATATATATATATATATCTAATTATTATATAGTATCCCATAATGGGCACAATTATGCCAGTAAAATATATCTTGAGTAAATATAATAATAAAATTAAAGTGGCATTTAGAAGCAGCTATAGGTTGTTAGTTTGTCTGACCTGAGTGCTCTTGGTTCATTCATCTTTGATTTTGTTTATTGGTGTGTGTGTATGTGTGTGTGTGTGTGTGTATGTGTGTGTGTGTGTGTGTGTGTGTGTGTGTATTTATGTACTTCTTTCAGTTTAGATACATAAAAGCTTCATGCTGTGAATCTCTGGATAGCTTCAGGTATCATTAACCTTTAAATGTTGAACTTGAACATTTTCCATGTTACCTGTATACTTCCAAGAAACTATCCTATGGTTCTTCATGTGTATATTACCTATAGTGCCATTTCTATAGTATTAGAAAATTATTGTAAGATGAAAAGAATATTACCAGGGAGTTGGTAAAGGCAAAGATGGAGCTTAACCCTATACCAAAGGTCCCAGGGAACAACATGGAAGAGAGGGTAAAAAAAATATAAGAGCCAGAGACCAGGAAATTTGCTGGGAGATTACATGTGCTCCTATCACAGAGAAACCACACCCATGGAATCGCCACAATATGGCTAATTAAACAAGACCTGAACAATGACTTGCAATGTGGATGGGGGATATCTCATGGAAACCTACTCCTAGAGGAAATCCTCAAGAGGGAGAATTAGTTTTCCCTAGTGATGAGCACCTTTATCTAATACTAAGTGGTCAGCCCTGAAATCACATACATGCAACCTACATGAAATGTATAAGCAAGTTGCAGTTACATATTTAAGTATTTACACACTCACACACACACACATACATTCTCACACACACCACAAAAAATAAAATACTGTGAATTTGAGATGCAGCTGGGAGGCATTGGAGGAGTTGAAGGGAGAGATGTAGGGATGTAATTATAATTTAATTAAAATATTCTTACTGGAAAAACCTTTCATTTCATAAGTTAGATTACTCTTTCACTTTCCTTGCTTCATAGTATCTTTATTTGAGTGAGCCCTCAGATTGGCTCTGAAGAAAGCTACTTAAAGAAAGCTTCCTACAGTGTGGGTGGAGGGAAAATACACACTGGGACCTGACAGGACAGTTGCTTCTACAATGTGACAGGGTAGGACAGTTACCTCAAGAACACAGCAGGAGCTTCCAAGGGATCAAGATAATGAACCTTGTCCCCAAACACCTCCAAGGAATCTTTTTAAATGACAGACGTGCAATGAAAAGTAGTTCCCCACTTAAAAAAGAACTTTTTGAAAATACAAAGCAAATTTGGTTCATTTGACTTGTTTGAGTACAGCATGCCATGGTATAGATGTTCACACATCTGGGAACATATAATTAAAATAAATCCTAAGATGTGGAAATAGAAGAAGATCAATGCTCTCTAAATTTAATGTAAAGCTAAATTTGAAGGGAATTGTGAAGAGTCCCACATATGCTATTATTTTGTCAATCTATCAACTTACAAGTGTAGTTTGAGCACATATTTCAATTTATTAGAAATAATTGTTCTGGGAATGCCAACACCCAGGCTCAATGAGATCAATAGTCAGTTTATACCTGAATTAGTGGTTATGGTTTAACTTTAATATTGTCTTTTTAACTCACTTTTCATTTATTCACAACTATAGGTGACATTTATTACATGAATTAAGTTGAAAACTTATCTTCCAAGGTTCAATCACTTTATGACAAGCAAATCCATATGATCATAACTAATATTGATTGCTTTTTCGTCTCAACTATTTTAATAGTGTTTTATGCATTTTAATTGGATGACAGTTGTTTTCCTTTTCGGAAACTGATCCCTCAGATAATTCATGTTGAACATTTTACTTACAGAGACTCGACTTAGTAAATATTTGATGATTTATAATATTGATATCTGATTAAAACAACTCCTAAGTTGTGGTACTTAGCACGGCCTATGTTTTACAGCAGTGGTTCTCAACCTGTGGGTTACAACCCCTCTGGAGATCAAAAGATCCTGCATATCAGACATTTACATTATGATTCATAACAGT
The DNA here is from genome assembly GCA_019843815.1 of Montemys delectorum. NCBI lineage: Eukaryota > Metazoa > Chordata > Mammalia > Rodentia > Muridae > Montemys > Montemys delectorum. The sequence goes on along the minus strand of JADRCD010185006.1, from coordinate 9,541 downwards.
GGAGAAACTACAGTTATGAAGTAGTAATGAAAATAATTTTATGGTTGAGGTTACAACAACATGAAGAACTGTATTAAAGGATCACCATTAGGAAAGATGAAAACTACTGTCCAATAGTAATAACAGATGGGGCTCACCACATGGTAGAATCATCATTAATTTTTATGTGTGGGGGTATTTTTGCCTGCATGTGTGTCTAGGTACCACATACATGTGACTAGTCCCTCCAAAGGCCACACAAAGACCATTAGATCCCTTGAAGTTACAGATGATTGTGAACCACCACAGAGGTGCTGGGAAGAGAAACCGGGTCCTTTGGGAAAAAGTCATTGTACTTAATTACTGAGGCATCTCTCCAGCCCTCAAAGTGAATTCAGTATAAGAGTTCCCAAATACTTGTCACTCCTCCCCGGATAGATTCATATTAATGTTTCTTAGGTAGACCGCTCAGAGTCACAACTAATAAGTAAAATAAACTGAGTAAAATCCCAGGTTCAGTACCTTTTCAGCTAAGCGATACTAACTTAAAGATGGTTAGATTAACTCAGCACTGAGCATTCTCCCAGCTTTCATTTCTGTGTAGAACCCTTTACCTACTTACCAGCTGTGATCAAAGCAAGTTACTTGCTCTCTTTCTTTATGGCCATATATACTGCATTTGTAAATTGAATAACAACCATTACTCTTACAGTTATATGAAGTAATATTTATGATGAATTTAGAATAGTACTTGACACACACTAACTGCTAGAGTAAATCATTATTTAAGAAAAATAAATGCATGTATTTTTTGGAGAGAATTCTTTTTGCAAGTAGAAATGTGATTGTTATAAATTATAACCCTTGGGGTGGACACAGGAAAGTTGGTTTGTTTGTGTTTATATTTAAGGAAGTGATGTGTTTATATATAGCTCACAGAAGTCTATGAGAAACTGTATCAAGTGAAAAACATGACCTAGTTTTTACAGCAGCAACAAAAGACTACAAAGACAAAAGGGGAAGGTACAGTCACTGAGTGAAACCAGCCAAGACAGAGAATGAGAGTAGTAGGAACATTCATGGCTTCCGAGCTAAAATACAAATAAAAAATGGTCCAGCAGAGAGATAAATACATTTGTTAGTATGTTTGATGACCTTAAGTGATTACTGTTAAAACTGAATATGTGATAATGCCATTCTGGTTGTGACTTGTCAAGAATGCCTCTGCTTTGAGATATATACACACGCTGGTATTTAGATATGATATTTGATCTGGAAATATATTTAAAATAACCTTATGAGTAGTGTACATGTGAGAGTAGATGAAAGTATTAATTGCTCATGATTTATAAATATGGAAACAGATCTGATAAAATGAAGATTATAATCTTCTTTCTACCTTCATACATATTTGACATTTTTCATAATAAAAATGAGAAAGTCTTAGGTGCAAAGCAATTCTCATCATTATTATGGTGAATAAGAATGTCTGGTAGTCACAGAGTTAATAATCTAATTGAGTCGTAAACTCTGTGAATTAGGTCTAAGCTTTCTACACACATAGGATAGTTTTGGGTCGTTCTTCGTTGGGTATTGTCTACTGGATGGTTAGTGTCTAGAAACCATGTGACCTTGGGAGATGTCAGATATAAAAGCACACTGCTCTGTATCTTCACAGTGTGAATTCTGACTCCTTTCCAGTTGCCTCCCTCAAATTTTCAAATTTCAAATTTGTTAAAGAAATAATTGGTTCCATGGACCCTTTTGATTTCTCAGACCTTAGATCTGATTATCCAGAGAGAGGCAGGAGTTGATTGTAACTTTCCAGTTTTCTTTATGGACTTTGTCAAATTCCTCTTTAGTTGGAAATACTGAAATAGTTGTGGCTAAAGTAGATGCCATGACTTTGTAGTAGATAGAGAACATAGATTTAGTTGAGTGAGGCAGAAAGATAAAATCACATCATGGTGAGAGTGAAAACATGGCCATGGGTTCTGTGAGATTGAAGTTGATATGATGGTGATCCAGCCCAGGAGCAATGAATAACCCCTGAGTTACAGTCCATGCAAATGAAAGGAGGGGGAGCCATTATAAGGGATTAAGGTAAAGACCGAACTGCTGATTAACTAAATATGATGCATTAAACTGAATTATTTTTATTTTACCCAACTGAATATGATTTATTCTTCTAAATCCTAGTTGATACCACCCTAGCGGTTATTTTTCTTAGTGTCTTGATTTTTTTAAGCCTGTTCTAGTTTATGCAAAGCAACCAATAATAACTTACACCACCATCCCAAGAAGTATTCAAGTGTTGAAATACACACATATACACACACACACACACACACACACACACACACACATATATATATATATACACATACATACATACATATATATAAAATCCCCCTGTATTTAAGTCTGGATATAAGATTTGAAAATGGAATTCACACATGACAGGGAGTAATTATTTCCATGGAGGAAACATTATTCCAGGAGACCAGTTGATCATGTACTGTATGATGAGGGCCAGATATATACTAACACAAAGGCACAGATGGTGGAGTTAGAATTATTTTCTACCATTAAGTAGCCATATGACCTGTGTCTTAGTATCCTCACCTAAACACTGGCAGCAGTAACAGAGACCCCTGTAGTCATGATGTTTGAATGACTTACGTAGAAACAAACACAACATTGCTTAGGAAGCAGATGTTAAGTGAGTAGTTTTCAAAGAATTATTACTCATGAGGACTATAGATCAATAGAGAGTATTTCCTCAGGGGAAATGCTAGAGGCAGACAAAATTCTCCTTGACCTGTTTGCTGAGTTCGCAGCTTAGCATACCATTTGGTACATGAGAAATAGAAGGGAGTAGAGAAAGACAGGAGAGGAAAAGATGAGAAGATGTGCTGAGTTTCATCTCTACCAGGGCCTCACTGCATCAACAGGCCATGATTCCTCAGCAAACACAAAACGAATGGCCATTGATTCATCATTGTGACTCTGCATCAGAAACATCCATCCAGGACAGAACCGGCAAGATGGTCTGGATAATCGGTAGTTTGATCTGGCTATACACTTAAGTCAGTGAATAAGCGACTTTCCATGTATTGATTGCTGTTGATTTAAAGGCCAAGGGTTTTGCATCTATCTAAGCTGTGTTTTGGTTAATGACAGTTAATGATATTTTTATGCTAATTATCTCAACTGGCTGGCATCTTGAGAAGCATTTCTTTGATGCTCCTGTGAGAACTGTCTACACAACTCAAGTTTTTGAGGGCAAACCATGTTTATTCATGAGTAATTTGTATTAGTTGAAAAAATTCTCTAAAAGTGCAAAAAGGATCTCTTTGGCTGTGGAGAACCTTAACATAACCATTCAGAAAGCATGAGTCAATAAATAAAATTTATTTCCTATCAGTTCATACCAACAAATTTATTCATATACCCATATACAAAGTGCATGATGACCATGAATACAGAAGAAAAGAGAGATAAGGAAAGACTTGTGAAGGTGTCTTGGCATCCATTTTCCCCCCTAATGGAAGGAAAGTTAGAATCTCAGAAAATGCAAGTGACTTTTATGTCTTACTATTAAACTAGTTTATGTGTATATTTGAAAATATATGTGTGTGTATATATATGTATATACATATATATATATATTTATATATGTTTAAACAGCAATGAAATCACAGTTTTCTTATGTAAAAGCTTAGCATTATAGAAACCATTTAAACTTATCATTCAGACTTTTGAAGAATGTACTTCTTTCTTTCTCTTACCCCGTATCTTACACATGTCTCTCATTCGATAGGACTTGGTTCAATACACGGCAAGAACCAAACTAGAACAAAATTCATTGAGTTTCCTGGCACACTTGGGGCTATACTGTAAGAGACATAAAACTGTATTTTATGGAATATATAGAAAACAGGTTTTACCTGTTGATGACTGTCTCAGTCAGGGTTTCTATTCCTGCACAAACATCATGACCATGAAGCAAATTGGGGAGGAAAGGGTTTATTTAGCTTACTTCCACATGGCTGTTGATCACCAGAGGAAGTCAGGACTGGAACTCAAGCAGGTCAGGAAGCAGGAGCTGATGCAGAGGCCATGGAGGGATGTTCCTTACTGACTTCCTTTCTCCTGGCTTGCTCAGCCTGCTCTCTTATAGAACCCAAGACTTCCAGCCCAGAGATGGCACTACCTCTTTGATCACTAATTGAGAAAATGCCCCACAGCTGGATTTCATGGAGGCACTTCCCCAACTGAAGCTCCTTTCTCTGTGATAACTCAAGCCTGTGTCAAGTTGACACACAAAACTAGCCAGTACAATTGACCCCTTGTCAACTTGATACACAAACACATCACTATTAAGCCTCAACCCTTATGTTCTTATTCATCCCCAAGATCTAAAGTCCCACAGTCTTTACATATTAAAAGTTCAATCAATTTAAAATGTCCAATATCTTTTAAAATTCAAAGTCTCTTAACTGTGGGCTCCACTAAAATACATTCTTCCTTCAAGAGGGAAAAATATCAGGGCACAGTCACAATCAAAAGCAAAACCAATGTCTGGGATCCAACTCACCATCTTCTGGGCTCCTCCAAGGGCTTTGGTCACTTCTCCAGCTCTGCCCTTTGTAGCACACATCTTTATCTTCTGGGCTCCAGATGCCTGTAGTCCATTGCTGCTGCTGTCCTTGGTGGTCACTGTATGGTACTGGCATTCTCAAAACACTGCTGTAACTAGGCTTTACCAGTAGCCTCTCATAGACTGTCTTCATGGTGCCAAGCCTCAACTCCTTTGCATGATACCTTCAGTCCTGGGCCATCAATTGCAAACTGAGGCTGCACCTTCACCAATGACCTTCCATGGCCTCTCACTGTGCCGAGCCTCAGCTGCTCTCCATGACCCCTTCATGCTGTCAAAACCAGTACCACCTGGGTGACTCTTACACATTACCAAGTCCTGCTGCAGCACAAGGTACAACCTTGGCTATCTCTGGAACACAACCTCTTAGTGTTCTCAGAAAACACTTCCCAGAAGATGTCACCTCAATGATGCTGGTCTCTTCTTAATCACTGCTAATTTCTTAGCTCCAGCTAACCAGCATCAATAGTCCCAGCAATGCAAAGTTCTCATTTTAGTAGTTCTGGTATCTTGTTAATCACAGCTGACACTTCAGCCCCAGCTAACCAGAACTACAGAATCTTCACAATCAAAACAAAATGGCCCTGATAAGAGTCTTTAATCTTCCCTCTGAAATTTCACAAGCCAGGCCTCCATCTCTGCACTGTTCTCAACATGATCTTCCAAGCTCCCACAGAACATCCCACAGAGTTCTTAACAACCAGTGGTTCTTCTAGCTCAAAGTTCCAAAGTCCTTCCACAGTCCTCCCCAAAACATGGTCAGGTTGTCACAGGAATACCCCACTCCTGGTACCAATTTGTCTCAGTCAGGGTTATTATTCCTGCACAAACATCATGACCATGAAGCAAGTTGGGGAGGAAAGGGTTTATTTAGCTTACTTCCACATGGCTGTTTATCACAGAGGAAGTCAGGACTGGAACTCAAGCAGGTCAGGAAGCAGGAGCTGATGCAAAGGCCATGGAGGGATGTTTCTTACTGGCTTGCTTCCCCTGACTTGCTCAGCCTGCTCTCTTATAGAACCCAAGACTTCCAGCCCAGAGATGGTACTACCTCTTTGATCACTAATTGAGAAAATGCCCCACAGCTGGATCTCATGGAGGCATTTCCCCAACTGAAGCTCCTTTCTCTTGATAACTCGAGCCTGTGTCAAGTTGACACACAAAACTAGCCAGTACAATGACAAATAGTACTTGTGTTGTGGACAACATTCACATGCAGCTGGTGCTGGCTAGGAGACCATGTCTCTGCCGCAATGCACTGCCTCTTTCCAGTTCTTCATATAGCAAACAGTTTGCCTCACCCCAGGGCCTTTGCACTCACCCTGTCCTCTCTCTGGAAAGTTCAGTTGTTTCCTTGAATGTCCTTCCAGGAAAATAATACTGTTTCTCTGACTACTAAATATAAAATTACAAGTCCTTCTTGACTAACATATAGTGTTTCCTGTCTTTCTTTATATGTTTTGTTTCCCTGCATCCATGATCCATGGAACATTTTATATAGTTTAGTTTTAGCGTTGTGTTCTCCGCCACTTGTGTCTTTGCTAAAATGGGAGGCTTGTCTCTATTAGGTGATTAGGTTCCTGTTACAGCTTCAGCACATTGACCAGTTCCTGGTATACTGTCAGCTTCAACAAATATTTGTAAAGCATGACTGGCTAGCTAACAGGTCCCACTGGGGTTGTAAAAGACCTATGGAGACTAGGAAAGGTATCAGTTTGGATGGTTACAATCCTGCTGTATGAGCACAATGCTGAGACCAGGGAGGGAAGTTTTAACCTTTCAAAAAAATCTGTGTAAGACAGATATTTAGTCTTCAATAAGAAAACTAATCAAAGCACTGAGTACATCCAAGTCCTGGCTACCCACCAGAGATGAAATTGCTGTCTCTCTTGGTCAAAAGCTAATTCTGTCCTTGGAACTTTTCTTTTTCCTTTCTGTTCTCTTTTTACTTTGCTTCTACTAAGGCTCAGACATTCCCCTAAAAGAGATCTGAACTAACTTACATCAAATATAAGCACATCTAATAGACAGGAAGATGGAGACTACGAATAATAACATGAAAATCTGCTGATGTGACAGATTATGAATGGTAACTAGCCGTAGGATCTGATACCGCATACTAAATGTCACTTGCATAGATTATGTTAGAATCGTGCAGCTGGACTTCAAAACCAGCTAACCTTTGGTGCTGAGCTCTTTCTGATGAGATATCCGCAGAGTACAAAAAAGTATCAGGATTAGTTCTCATTGTTTCTGAGGTGAAACTGTAAGATACTCATCCTGACCTTGTCTAGCCGTATAATGCTTTTCTGACAAGGGTATACAATCTCACTCACTTCTGCCTTTTAACTAAATGTCTCCATCAACAAGACAAGAGATAGCTGCCAGGTTTCCCATAAGGCAATCCCCTTTTATTGCTATATTCATGCTCAATCATCCTTAGTATGTTTTTAACTCCCGAAGTTTAAGCCAAATAATATGAATTTTTATCCATGATCGATGCACTTATGAATGTTTCAGTATATTGCCATGATAGAAATTTTTGGAAAGCAGAAAGAAATGTTAATTATCCCATCGTCATTTTGGTAATCTCTGGAATTGAGAGAGATATTATTTCAAGTCTCGCAAGTAATAATTATAGTATTGGAAAAAATGACAGCTGTGTGTGCTAACTGTGAGCTGTGTACCTTTATTGGAAAGATGCAAATTAGAGCTTATAGGGAGCTGCATAATAATAGCCTCTCATGCCATATTTCCCTGAGATTGTGTTATATTTACATATAGTGGCACTGAGGGCGACACCATGCAGGGTCCCCTAGTGACACACTTGTAGCCTCACGCTTCTGTTGGGGCAAGATGAGCAAGAAGCTGTGCCAACCCAAGGCAAGTTCAGCACTCTGTGCTTAGGCATCTCCCAAAAGAAATACGTTAAGAGGCACTTGGAAGCACATTGGAGTCTGTTTAGAATCTAGATTTCTGCTTTTAGAATTACTCGCTGTGTACTTAAGGAGTTCGCAGACAATTGGAAGCAATTTATGGGTTCCTGCATTTATTTTTGCCTCACTTCCCTGTAGCAATGAACTGTCAGACAACGGCAGAATTGGAATGTGATGCATGCATGCTGCATTTGATTTTACAAGGAATCTGACTCATTTACTTTTAAAAGAGAAACATACCACCCAGTGCATTTGCTTACACATCACTGTTATGGCTGTTGATTCCGACATTCAGAAAGCCAGCACTGTAGTCTTCTCTGGTGGCATCGTTTAATCTTGCAGGCATGAAGAAGTTCAGCATGCACAGAGGGACACCTTGGCTGGAGGAGAGAAGTGTATCCAGACCTGCCACAGCACTTAGACTATCACAGGAAGAGGAAATCACACAAACCCTGA
>JADRCD010185005.1:0-69238 GCA_019843815.1 Montemys delectorum | reverse complement strand
CCACCATCCATAAGTGATTATTATATTTTGTCTCATTTTTATCTAGTTTTCTTATATCATTTATTTTTAGTTGCTTTCACTTCTACATTTTCTTCACGTGGTTGAATCATTATAATAACCCATTTTTCTTCACATTTCTCTTGAAAAATAATATTATTTCACTGTGTTTGAGATTGTAGAGTCCAGGGGAGTGACACTCAATGGACCTTTGAATGATGTTAGCAGAAATGGTCACTGCCCTTCACCAGTTTTGAATAATTGTCCAGCTTCCAATCTTCACATATACCATGAATCCAGGGCTGTCATTTACCTATGGTCTTTAAGATGTATGTACAACAAACAAACCAATCTTAACACCTCCTGTATGGTGAAGGATCATGAAGTTCAGGACATTCAAGAAGGTAAATACCAACCTCCCAGTTTCCCAATTGATAGATCTACAGATCTCTGTGAGTCCACTTCTGACAGCTGTACAGGGAAGTTTGACAAAATGCCCAGACTCTTGCTGGGTGGGTCAGTGCAAATCCATAGTTCTCTCTCAGACTAGGTTGGCAGTGACCTACTTAACCACCAAACTCCCTGCTGATGTCCATAGCAGCTAGGCCATAGGAGAAAATTTGTTTACTTGAGAATGGAGAATGAAACCAATTACTCTTTCTTCTTTCAAGAGTTTCAGAGAAGCTTTTCATTTCAAAAAAAAAAAAGAAAAGAAAAATCCCAAAGTATCGTAAACAATTACAACTTAAAATCACTTTAAAACAAGAAACACATTAGCATCTTTATTACAAATGTAATTGGTTTTCTTTTATTTTTCTTCATGGGGATAGGGTCACTAGTTAAAATACACCACTGTAAAATCTGCAATTTAAATTTCATTTCATGCTGCATTGTAGAAAGAGTTTACATAAATAGCTTCCATTAATCATTTAAAACAAAGGTTAAATGTAAATTAGCATCCAACTTTTTTTTTTCTATTATTATTTAGGGTTTTCTGTAAAGTTTGATTTTCATGAGAGTATACGAATTAATGTGTTTTAAAACAAAATATTTTTAATCAAAGACTGACAACGTACAAAAATAAATCGCATTGCTAAGAATCCTGTAACATCACCAGCAGCATGTGAGGTTAAACTTCACCACAATTTTAATTATATCATTACTTAGTTTGGAAGTGTCTGTCCTTAGGACTTACTTGCTCAGGTTCAGTAGCTATTTGGAAAGCAGGTTTGTAGCCAATGTTTTCTTTGATAGCAGCAGTTTGTTTGTTGAAGAGTGTTGAAATATTTCTCAATTTGCTCAATAAAAAAAAAAGAATTAAAAAAGAATAAGCATCAGTATGCTACAGAAGACAAGTAGTATACTATCAGGTGTGCTACCGTGAAGAGACACAAATCTAATCAATTTGTTTCAGTGGTTATACATTATTATTCATTCATTAGTAAGCACCTTGAATAATTGACCAACTTTCAGAATCATTCTAAACTATAGCTCTCAGGTAATTATAGTTAAAATACATTTAGTCTTTTTTTATGCATTATCCTTACAGCTTTGGAATAATGCTTATGACAAAGGTAGACATGTACAACTTAGACACTATGCTAAGTAACTTGATATTTTATTATCATTATTAAAGTTCAAAGTGGAAACATAGCTTCTTTCTCCTAAAGTTACCTAAAATAAGATTTTGATGACCTAAACATAGAAATATTAAATATTAAAAGAACAAAGCACCAGAAGCAATCCATGTTTACTTCAGGAATGTAAGTTATTACACTACTTTCTTGAGTTTGTGATAGGGCCGGGTATCATCACATCTCTTAGATGGACATACATTTTTGAGTAACACATTTCTAAAAACTGGAGTTCCAATAAACATCCAAACTTGAAGATGTTAAAAAAAACAAAAAAAACAAAACAGCAATAAGACTTTAGAATGTTTGAAAGGGATGATTTTCAAGGTATCTGCACGCATTTTTCAAATCACTATTTTAATGTTCACTCAGAAGCAAGTTAGTTCAGCTATAAATTTTCAAATACATGAAACACAAAATAATTTAAATAATTGTACTTAATAAATTGTTTTGGTGGACTTGCTTCCATCGAATTTCAAGATCTTGTATAAGATTGGATTTTTATGATGCTGTAACAGCTTGTAATTCATTGACTTCTATAGAACTCATGCTTAAGTGATGCTCTGAACAGACCAGAAGAGTCTCTTTAAAGAAGGCTCTACTACAAACGTAAGTGCATTCTACTAATGAAATCATAAATTGGTATGTTTAAACGAAAACAGGTTACTGAACCCTGTGATTTGGAGAGTAGAAGCATGTCCATCAAGTCCCAGAAACTGTTTCACAGATTTCCATAGGGGCTTTCTTAAAGTGACGAAAATCAACAGAAATAAGCTTTGGGATTCAGGTCACCCCCAACAATGTCCAAACACAATATGACTCCAATTTGATTCTTCGTATTTTAATCTTTGCGAGAATCATAGTATTCTGTCATCACTTGTGAGCGTGATCATGATGTATAACAACTGCACAGGAGGGAAACTTGTAAATTAATTTATATCTGAGAAAAAATGCCACACAAAGAGCATCTTGGTACTAGTCTAAAAGGGCAAGCATCAGCCCTTGAACACCATATGTGGTCTACATTAAGGCATCTGGGCAGTAATCCACAATCCATCTCCAGCAGTCACCATTTCAAAAATTTATGAGGACCTGAAAAGCACAGAAGGGCTAAAGAAGTCACTAGAGTTCTGCTTATTAGCATACTCATTAAGCCTAATCAATAATTGATGAACCATTCGTGGAAAGCATATGGATAAAATTACATCTTGGCTTAAACCATTCAGAAAAGTCTTAAGTATTTTGCCCCTTTGTTTGCTGTGTAAACCTCACGTCAAACCTCGTTCCATAATAGCTGAAAAAAACTCAGGCTTCCATTTCTACACAGGAAAAAATAATAAAGCAGTATGCAATGTTTTTAAAGCTTGAAAAGCATTTAGTATAGCAGCTATTGATATACAAAATTAATTGAATATACAAGAATTAATTTTTCAAATATCCCTAAGTACTGCTAGAGAGAAATTGTTGTTTGCACATATTTCTTTTTCTTTTGAATTTGTTATTTAATTACAACATTTTCCTTTCACTTTCCTCCCTCCAAATCTCCCAAATGTCCCTCCTTCCTCTGCTTCAAATTCATGGCATGTTTTCTATCAATTGTTATTTCATACATATGTCTATTGTATATGCATGTATATATTCCTAAATGTAACTTGTTGAGTCCATATAATGTTACTTGTCTTCAAAAAGGCAGTTGCAAGTGGAATTTAGTGGAGGTAGAATGTTGCATTTTATTTGTCTAAGCCTATGGTTAGAACACTTGCATTCTTCAATGTAGAGCTAATCAAAAATCCACACGTTCTGCAGGTGTATGACCATGACTTCAGAACACATTTAAAAGTAAGCACTGAGAGTTTGTACTTACTGAAGCACCAAGAAGACGGTCTAGACTCTGCACCCCAGATTCCAATGCTGTATACTTTTCGTAGTTACAGAACCAAGTTGTATACATTATTAAGCAAAGTTCATATTCTATTTTAATTTTAAGCATCTTCCAGCATTTTTTCCTGGAACACTACATTATTTTTATTTATGTTATCTCTTTGTTATTTTTGGTAGTAGCAATTTCTTTTTCTTTCTTTTTTTTTTTTTAAGGAAAACAGTTAAATTTTATTTTTTTAATGGAAATTTTCTTTATTTACACTTCACATGTTATCCCCTTTCCCAGTCCCTCTCCCCGGGAAATCCCCTTTCCTAGCCCCTTTCCCCCTGCTTCTATCAGGGTGTTCCCCTACCCACTCATTCCTGCCTCACCTCCTGGAATTCTCCTACACTGGAAAATCGAGCCTTCACAGGACAAAGGACCTCTCCTCCCATTGATGCCCAACAAGGCCATCCTCTACTACATATGCAGCTAGAGCCATGGGTCCCTCCATGTATACTCTTTGGTTGCTGGTTTAGTCCCTAAGCGCTCTGGAAGGTCTGGTTGGTTGATATTGTTGTTCTTCTTATGAGGTTACAAACCCCTTCAGCTCCTTCAGGCCTTTCTCTAACTCCTCCATTGGAGACCTTGTACTCAGTCCATTGGTTGGCTGTGAGTATCAGCATCTGTATTTGTCAGGCTCTGGCAGAGACTCTCAGGAGACAGCTTTATCAAGCTCCTGTCAGCAAGCACTTCTTGGCATCCACAGTCATGAAAGACCCCCAGAGTTGGGGAGACCCTTACTCAAGTCTCGGGATGATGCAATCACCTAATAACTCACGAGAGACTGATCTTGATGCAATGGCATGAGGTTTATTCAGGGGGAAGAAGGAAAGCCAGATGTAGGGTCAAACATGTAGCCTAGCCGGCCAGAGGAGTTCGAAGAGCACGAGGAGTAAGGGGTATTTAAAGGGAAAAGCCACAAACTGTGGGGGTTGAGGGTTGGGTGGGGAGGGGTTACCAAGGAAACAACAAGAGAACAGTGGAAAATTCTAAAGAGACCCAGCCCCTAGTTGAGTCAGGGTCATAAGGAAAACATCCTACACACTCATTATGAACAAGAATGTGGTCTGGTCAATGTTATTCACTGTATGGCTGACCACTCCTAGGATTACTTAGATGACTTATATCCTGTTTCTTATGCTGGGCCCTAGCTGGAGGGGGCCTTTGTGACCAACAATTTCCTGGAGCTGGCCAGTCCACATTCTGGCTTGCTACAAAGACTTTCTATGCCCTTTTAAGTCAAGGTTATACAGTATACATTTCTACTGATACATTTTCAGTAACATGCTTTTTTTTCTAGATTTCTAAATTCCCAGCCTTTCAGTAGTGTCTGGATTTGGTGACTGTGTATGGGATGGATCCCCAGGTGGGGCAGTCTCTCGATGGCATTTCCTTCAGTCTCTGCTCCATACTTTGTCTCCATATGTCCTCCTGTTAGTATTTTGTTCCATCTTCTAAGAAGGACTGAAGCATCCACACTTTGGTCTTCCTTCTTCTTCATCTTAATATGGTCTGTGAATTGTATCGAGTATTCTGAGTTTTAGTGCTAATATCCATTTATCAGAGAGCGCATCCCATGTGTGTTCTTTTGTGATTGGGTTACCTCACTCAGTCTGATGTTTTCTTGAAACTGCCTGCAGTTTCAGGAACTGGATTCTTCCACGGTGGAGGACAGGGACCTGGAAAAAGAGGGTTCGGATTGTGGGAGAAATAATGAAACTAAGACAAGCAATTTGATCAAGGTTCAAATTTTACTGCGGGAGTCAAGTTTATATACTTAGTACAGAAATGAAAGCAAGTCTCTAGGTCCCATGATATTTGCATAATGTAAACATGGCAGTAAAGATCAGGTGCCAGAGTAGCAGCAACTCTTAAGCTGTAGGCAATCTTGTAGCTCTGTGGGTGGACTTCTAAGCTGCTGCTTTGAGGAGAGGAGAGGTGACCCTCCACAGAGAGCCTTTTTTTTTTTTAGCTCCCCAGGTGGGATAGGGGCTTTCAGGCCGAGGCTGGCAGTGGCTTGGCTAATGGGGGAGGTTACATTTTCTAGTTCCATCCATTTGCCTAAGAATTTCATGAATTCATTGTTTTTAATGTATGATATTTGAAAATATTGTAAAAAATGTATTTGCTTCATTCAATTATGTGAAGGAGTTTAATGAGTGACAGACATGTAGGCACCTGATAGATAACAGGCAGGTTTTAATTACAGGTAATGAACTCCAGTCACTAGTCTGCATTAACAATGGATGGAGAGTTATTATTAAGTGAAACAGGTCTTCAATCTGGAAAACTATACTCTTCTTTTCATCCCTTTACCAGTGAGCAGATGTTTATTTTTGCCATAGGATTTGCCTGAAGCTATTTATTTATTTATTTTTATTTTTAAATTTTATTTATTTATTTTTATACCCCATATTTTAAGCCCTGCCTATCTACCCTCTGACTGTTCCACATCCCATACCTCTTCCCCAAACCCCTGTCTGCATGTGGATATCCCCCCTCCCCACCCCACCCCACCTGACTTCTAAACTCCCTGGTGCCTCCAGTCTCTTGAGGGTTATGTGCATCATCTCTGAATGAACACAGACCCAGCAGTCTTCTGCTCTATATGTGTCGGGGGCCTCATATCAGCTGGTACATGCTGCCTGTTTGGTAGTCAAGTGTTTGAGAGATCTCTCAGGACTCTAAGATTAGTTGAGACTGCTGGTCCTCCTACAGGGTCGCCCTTCTCCTCAGCTTCATTATTAGCCCTTTCCCTAATTCAACACCAGGGGTCAGCTGCTTCTGTCCATTGGTTGGGTGCAAATACCTGCATCTGACTCTTTCAGCTGCTTGTTGGGTCTTCCAGTGTGTGATCCCTTTTTGTGAGTGCTCCCTAGCCTCAGTAATAGTGTCAACAGAAATTTCTAAGACTTCTTTTTTTGCTTTTAATTTTCTTGAGAGTATTAAGATGCATCGGAATTTTGTAGTAAGACTTTCATGCTAAATGTTTCCAATTTTTTTTTTCATGATGGCCTACATTGTACGGAAGATCATAGAGGACAGTGGATTTTTCATCAAAGTATATATAGGGTACATTCATTTACTATTACTTCTTCCTGTTTATCTAGTCTTGATCAGGCAGTCCTTGTCATCTTTTCAATGGTGACACTAAACTTTATTTTCCACTTTAGCATAATATAGTCAACACTTGATTTGGGAAGAGTTTACTTCATCTACTCAGGAAGTCGTGGAATGACTAGGCACAAAAAAAAAATGTCTATTCATTCTCCCCCACTCTTCTTTTCATGTATTTTGGTTGTTATATAAATACAGACTTGTGTGTGTTTATTTCATACTCTGAGTTATAGTTTAGTTTCTTTAGTGTATTGCTCAAATCACAGTTCTAGCAGTGGAGAGACATTACAGTTCTGTGTGCCTGTAGGACATCCAGACCCTTGTGGACATATGTTGGAGAAGTCCAGTACTTTGGGCATTGTAAGATGGTAACTTTACTCATCTCATATATTTTTCCGTTGAAAATCAAATATTTCCCAAAGGATTTTTAGTTTGTTTGCTTGTTTACAGACACACTTAGGAACTGAGATGTGCATGCTAGGTTTACTCTCTGCTATTGGGGTGCCAATACTTCCAAAAGTTTTAGCTAACGGAGAAGTAAAAATATGTATATAAAATAATCAGAAGAAATAACTACATCAATATTTACTTCTATATGTAATGATCCATGTCCACATAATCTAATACAACTTTCTATTCTTAATTCTAGCTCTTATTAATGCAATTTATTATAGACTGTCACCCTCATTTTTCTGCATCAGTCTATTTCAACAGGAAGATCCTTGTTTTCTACCATATTTCTCTTGCTAAATAATATGTTTTCTTCCAATTTGGGGTGATAATAAATAACATCTTACAAATTTTCAAATTCACATTTTTGAGGATATGTAGGTTTTCCAGTGAGCTCTTTAGATATCTAGGCTTGTATTTGCTAAACTGCTTGTTTTGTGTAAGTTTGTCTTCATCTCTGGGAAATACTGTCATATTGTTGCTTCAGTCTGAATTTTCCTACGGAAGTTAGAACTGAGTATATTTTCATATTCTCTATATCTTTGTTGGTATCTAGACACTGTACATTTTCAAGATTAGTTTTTCACCTTATAGTCACTGAATTTAAAAGTTGTTTGATGGTTTGACTAAATATCTCTAGTCATATTTTTTTAATAAAGTTTTCTCTGATCCTTGTACTTTTTATTTAGTGATTTTTTTGACTTGTCAAGTTTTTCATGTGTTGAGATTTTGATAACCACAAAAAAAAACATTATCACTAAATTGAAGATCATGTATCTGCGATATTTTTCTTCCAGAAATTTTATTTTATTAAGTTTACAGTTATTATGAAGTTGAATTGACATACTCTATGTTTACTCTAGAATTTAAAAGAGAGGAAGGAGTTTTGTTGGTTTATGGTTGCTGTGTGCACAGTGTTTCTGTGCCATCGAGTCCAGTGACTCACTTCTTCCTTTGTCCGCATGTGCTTCCCTTTCTGCTTGTTAATGGGAAGTTTCTTTGGCCAGTTCAGCCCTGGCTTGATTCCAACTGCTTTACCTTGATCCCCGGGATTAAGTATCCTGACTCCTTATTTTGTCCTTAAGCTTTCTTTAGCCAGCTCTGCCACACTTATCATGTAAACTAGAAGCCACACAATCTTTGCAATGATAGTTCACAGTGCTATAACTAGAGAACTAAACTGAATTATCCTAAAAAAAAATCCAAGAAAGCAAACTTAGGAAAAGTATGCAATAAATAAATGAAATTTTATAAAAATAAACCAGAGGACAAGCGGTTCCTAGCACTCACGGAGAAGGAAAATGAACTGTAGCAGAAGACATTTTCAGATTACCATTTTCTTCTATCTCCATAATAACGTTTTGTATAAATGTCAACACACTTCACATTGTATCAAATCTCTGTAGTTAAATCTAAAAGCCAGATTTGACAAAAGAAGACATGATAAGATTTCAAGTAAACACTGAGCCAGTTTGCCCTAAAATAAAACCATTCCACAAAGCACGTATTATGTTCCATTCATGGGATAGTCTTTTTCAAAGCCTGTGAATGTGAGGTTATTTATTAAACAATTAAATCAGAGCTAGCTGTTGCTTTCTGCAATATTGAAGTGCGGTAATGGCTGTTTAATGATATTAATCACAAACTCAATATCATCAAATTGAACTATCCAATCAATTGTAATGCAAAGAAATAAGTTGAAAGAAATGTAAAATTACAGTTCATGTTATTGTAAACATCACCATGATCTGAGAACACAGAAAAATGTCCTTTGTACAATGGCTAGTCTTCCACAAGATACACTATTTCTTTGTCAGTTATGTATTGCTCATGTTATAGGATTCTTATAGATCATTCTTTCACAAACTAGATTCCATTGCAAGTATTATTTGATCAATAATTTAAGAAACTGAATTGGAAACTGCTGGCTGCTGGGGAAGGATATTCATTTTTCTTTCATGATGTGCCCTCTAGTAGGTTACTGATATGTTAGTGAATGGCCAAACACTGATGGTCATACACAAACAGCATGTTTTCTTCTCAAAGAGCTAAACAAATATAAAAAGAAAGAAGGAATTGGACTTAAAGTTGGCAAGTACATGTGTTAGGAAAGAGTTTCCAAAGAGAATGGAATGAGGTAAGTATGGGTGGATATGACCAACATTCATTGTATCTCTGAATGAAATTCTCAAAGAATATAACAAGATTGTTTTTTAATTCAGAATAAGAAGCTGAACCTTGAACATGTGAAGAGTAACAAATCATAGCTGAAGGGAGAAAATATAAGTGGATTTACAACTGTGAATGCACCCACTTGCATCAGATCTTGAAAGTTAAGCAGGGCGGGGCCTGGTTAGTACTTTCCTGGTAGAAATGTAATGGTATCCCTAAATAATGTAATGAAATGGGTTTACAATGTGCCTATTTATGTTTTAAGAAGATATTAAAATTGTATTAACCTTGGGAGATCTATAAATATAGCTAGTGGTGTGGAATTATTTACTTTAAGAAATTAAGAGAATGTTAAAATTTCTTGAGAGTTTTTTAGAGCAGAAGGGTTAATGTCCACAGTAGGATTCTAAGAACATTAGTTAGGGATCACTGGGCCAAAGGCATCAATCTCCTAATAAATAATCCTGTTGTCTGGACTTCATGAGATGTGAAACTTTTTATAGCAGAGATTGTCAAGTCCATTTATAACATTATTAATTGGCAATTATAATTACTGGTAATAGACACTTTACTCACAAAACCATGAGGGATCAAAAACACAAAATGTTCTATCACCTGAGAGTATGTGCACCCTACCAGCTGGAAGAAATGAGTCAAGACAGAGTACAGTTTCTCTCAATTTCAAGTTAATCAATAACAAAACATTGAACAGGAATTTCCACCAGGTAGAAAAAAATAAAATAAAGAAATTAAGTGCTTGCACTTTATCATGTAAGTAGGCTTAGTCTTCGTATTGCGCAGGGTTTTCCCATGTGTATTTTTAGCATTTTTTTCCATTTGACAGCTTTTTTCCTTTAAAATGTGTATTTAAATCATCTTTACAGTTTAAAAGAATTATCAATTTGTGTTAATATTTTTATGACACATTTTTTTTTAAAATTTGTGGCTGAAAGTAGGTCTGAATGGCTACCAAGCAGAATAACAAATGCTTCTCTTCAACAGGAGCTGCTGGGGCATCTTGACATGTCAATCAAAACAAAAATAAAAATGAGACTGACTTTTCTAATGCATCATTACAGGAAACCTTGCAGATTCTTTTTATCTATGTAAAATGTTCTTGCCATACAGAAGCACACTCTGGGCCAGTAGGTGTGACTCTGAATATACAAAATTTAAAAAAAGAGGTGAACTGTTTCTGATTACATCTATAGGCCATTTTTCACCATGTTGATCCATATTCTACAACCGTGGATTTTACAGTGAAGCTTAATAAAGAAGCGTCTACTCCAGCAGTCTCACAATTCACATTTGATCACAAAATTGCTCTAGAAAATTGGATATAGCAGAATCACAGCTTGCCAGTTCTGATGGTAGGTTACAGAAATCCTTCCATGTTTGTGCATTTTTACCTAGAATACTATGTACCCTGTGAGTAGGTGTTTCTATGCTAGTGTTGTGTTTTCAAAATAGGAAGACGGCTTCTATTGAAGAAACAAGCTGACCTGGTTCTTCTGAGCTAAGCTTCAGTGTTCATAGTATTGAGAAACGCATGGTAAATCATATAATCATTTTAGGGTTTACTGGCGGTGAAGCAGTACCCTTATAGCGAAGGATATGTGCTATTTGAACCTTTCTTTTTTCTCATAAGACAGCCATGCATTTATAAACTAAATATCTATGCATTTTCTCTGAGTAATCTTTGTTTTTCATCTAACTGAATATGTCACTAAGAACCTCTTACTCCTGACCAGAATAAGAAAAAGACAAATATATTTTTATTGTTTTTCTGTGACTTTATTTCTTTATGAAATGTCTTTCAAAACCCAGTCAGTTTCTCTGGGATATTTTAAGCATACTGTGACCTTTGGCAAATTCTCATACAGTCTAGTTCTTCTAATCATGTGTCTCAATTTCTTCCACTGTATTTTGAGCACTGACATTTGTTTGCTGAATAAGTCTTGTTGAGGGGGAAAATATGGTGCTAATATTGAATATATTTTTTAAAGAATTCTAGTTGTTTGTTTGTTTGGAAACAGGTTTAACATAACCCCAGACTTGCTTGGAATTTGCAATACGATGGAGAATGACCTTGGCCTCTTGTTCCTCATAACATAGATATGAGTCAGCCTACCAAGTTTAGGCAGTGCTAAAAACCAAACACGGGATGTCCTCCATACCCCAGCATTCATGCTGCTAATAAAGCCACAGCTGTATCCCTTGGAACTCTTTCCTTTCGAGGAGAAATTAGACACTTCAGGTTAATTTTCATATTCTAATGGAAGCACAACATTGTGTTTTTGTTACTGGTTTTCAATTTACTTCTACCAAGAATTTCATTAGCTTATATCACATATACTTTTAAATCGCATTCACAGCACACTTTCAAAAAATCAGTTTTAATGTATAATTATAATTATTACTTTAAAACTGTAATGCCGTGCATACCTTCCTTGTACCATAATATGTACAGTTATAAGTGGGAAGCAACTTAGATATATTTCTTTATCGTACAATCTGCTACAGAAATGAGATGGTGTTAATAGCGAAAGAAAGTCTTAGGTACAGAAGTAGAGAGTGCATACTGCATCAGAGTACAAGAGAAAGGACAGATGAACCAAAGAAATTAAACAGACCTCCAAAGAAATTTGACTGATCTTTGGTAATAGAGTGCCAGGCTTATACTCCTCAGGATCCTGGAGAAGTGTACACATGTTCAAACAGATTTACTTTTGTTGAGCTACCAAACACTGTCGTGTTTAGAATGAGATGGATTTGCAATTTTACATGTACTTCTAAAACTACTTTGGGGCTTTTGTTTAATAGCTGTAGAGGGTTTTGACATACTTGTACAAAAAACACCCTGAAGAGATTTTCAAGGACAGCAAACACTTTCATAAGAGGACAACTGTCATTAGTAAACATTTTGGTTTTCAAAGTGACCAGAAATTATTGAGACATCATATAGCACAGACAATTCTCAAACCCGTTGGATTTATGACATTGAAAGAATATTTATGCACTATTATTTTTCTAAGTACTATTACAGATACTGGGATGTGACCATGAAGATGGGTCTTGACATTATGGAAATTCATCTCAACAGAGACATAATGAAAACTGTGACTAGTCCTTGCCTTATGCATATTATATATTGCAGAAATGGCATCTCGTGGGGGAAACTGGTAAAGTGAGATATGCACATGTTATTCTGAAAATGCTAGTGAATTTGTCTAAAGAGCTTGAAAATTTGAAACTTTAAAGCTATTTTAATATTTTGAATAAGTGGTTCAAATTTCGGGTTCAGCAATAAGTAATTTAACATTTAGCAACAACTAACAAGAACAACAATAAATATATGAACACAATAGAATAATACCTTGCAAATTAACAGCAGAAAAAATTAGGTGGGAAGTTCATTAATAAAATGAAATTAAAAACTAACTCAGAATAAAAGATGGTATATTAGCCTAGTGAAATATTGTGTAGTATGTATTACATAACCACTGTGTTTTATAAAATTGGAGTGTATGCCCATAATCCATGAAATGGAAAAATGAAATTTATGACCTCATATAATATGCCCATGTTTCACTGCTGTTATTTTAAAATGTATTATTTCTTCTAAACAATATTTCCAGAAGCTATTTGAATTACAACTTTCTGTATTTTCAGAGGTTAGAACTTACATTCATTTCTTATTTAATGAATTTTTTCCATCCTTGAAAATTTGCTTAATGGACTGTGGTCTGCGCTATTTTCCCGCCGGCAGGAATACACGGACACACACACAGGATCCTTCTGCAGCAAACCTTTATTACCATGTGGCGAGGAGAAAGTGAGCCTTGGAAAATGCACTGTTTATATACACCTTGGAGCGCCATGTTCATCTCTGATTGGCTGTTTGCTCATTACCTCATGAGATGCCTCAGGATAGGCTGTTACTTGGCGCGCTCTGGCCCTAGGCACATGCGCAGACTACGTGTTACAGGGAGAAGAAACTGGATGCCGGTGCCATCTTGTAATGGAGGCTGCCGGCTCGGGTGCGGCTCTCTACATCTCCCCCTTTTTGTTTTAAATGATAGGCTCTGGCCAATGCCCTGTGTCTTAGGCTAGCTGATGCGCTGTCCATTACCAGCACCAAGAGATCGGTGGGATCCTTTGGATCACTACTCATTGGTGTGCTCCTGGTTTATGGCATCAGCCTAATCCCGTTGTAGGGGCCAAAGGCAGCGGGCCTCGAGGACTTATGGCAGTTTGACTCACTCTCCCGTGTGCAATGGGATAAGACCCCACAGGGTGCAAGAGCTAAGTCTCACTGACCATTAGCCTTTGAGTGTTTATTTTGTTCTTAACATGATGAGCCAAATATCGGAAGAGGCTCCTTGCTCTAGCGCAGCAAGTGCTTGGGCAATTACTACCTTGTCATGTTTTTGTTGGGCTCTGAGCTTGCAAACCATCCAGAAGAGAAACACTAAGCCAGCACACAAGGCAACACTAAACAGGCCAATCCCCACTCATTCCTTAAAGAAAGAAAAGGCTGAAGAAATCCAAGAGAAGAGTCCTTCAGTCAGTGATAGATCCATTCCTGTCAAGTTGATGGCTACTACTGCCGCTCGCAATGATTCAAGGGTCTCATCAAATCCATCCGACCAATTCCCTGCAAGATATAAAGATAATTTTCTAGACAAGTTAGCTGCCTGTGTGTAATTATCATACTGCACGCTGGTAATGCACAGGGCACCCAACCTTCTTTCGCACCCCAATTGGGTTAATGGGAAAAGAATATCCAATCTTTCTTCTATTAAATCAATGCACTGATTGACCACCATCAGCCCGCCTTTTAATTGGGCACTAGCAGAAGTATGAGGGTCGACTGCGTCTGCCTCCGTTGCAGATAGTTGATTTAAAACTGTGCCTGTTTGGACTGAGGTAGACATGGAGATCCCAACGGCAGTAGCTGCAACCGCGGTGACAGAGATCGCCGTTATAATGGCTGCGGTTATTCCAAAATCTCTTTTCTGTCTGAATAACAACAGAGTACATGGGATTTCTACGGGAATGGAAACCCATCTTAGCACTGTAGCAACCATGGCATGCCTTGCCTGTTTGGCGGTCCAACACTGAGACATTATGCAGGAATCATTAGTACAATTTTCAAATGAAGAATTTGAAAGAATAAACAGGAAGGGGGGATAAACACACCGGGGTAGGTGAAAAGTCAATTTGTTCTAGAATTTTATCAACCCCAGTAATTTCTAAAGTAGAATTATTATATATTTTCCAGGTTCCATCAGGTCTCCGGGTTGCTATCTTATGAAACTGATAAAATTTGGAAACGCCATTAAAGATGGCTTTCCCTGTGGTTGCACCCTGAATAAAGACCAACGGACTAAGATCTGTGCAACTACCGTTAACTCCACAGAATAACCACTTATGGAAAGGATGTACCTTGAAATCTTGAATAAACATCCCCTGTTTCATATCCTCCTCTCCTTCCAGGTCAAACCTCATATTAGGGGAGAAGGAAAAGGTCTTATCCTGGTTTGCCCAACTAGTAAGAAAGGACTGACAATCAGACCAAGGAGGAATGGTTTCTTCATTATCTAGACTACAATGAGGAGCTATCCTAGGTTGAGAAGGACATTCCTTATAAATGGCATTAGGTGATATAAAAGTACCATTGATCCAAATTGCCTTTTGCCAAAAGGTATTACTTGTAATGATTATGTCTGTGTTGCTGGTATTTTGAGTAGAGTATAACCAGCCTCCTTGTTTGTCATCAAACATTCCCAAGGCCTGGCTTGCTAACTTGATACAGTCTCCATCATCCTTGAATTGAAAATAGAGAGAGCCTCTCTCTACCAAAGAGCTATTCTCTCCTAAGGGTGCCCACATAGGGTCATATGGGAGGTATGGCAAACCCACAGTTTTATTAGTTATAAAAAGCTTAGGGAACACAACTGAATTATATCTAATTGGCATAGGCTTTGGATAGGCAGATAATATAGCCCATCGCTGTTCCCCCCATATACTAGGAACCCAAATCTGGAGAATCACGATGAGGACTGAAAATGTCTGCAGATGAGTCCTTCGAGGGGTCATCTTCAGATGCCACGAGTCGTTGCGTCAGTCGCTCTGGCAGCCAAAATGGTTTATCTTCGTCCTGCGGAAAAACACAAACAGCTCCCCTGGATCTTATTAAAATTGGATCTGGGCCTTTCTATTGGTCAGTCAAGACATAAAAAATTAAGAGTAAAGAGTGCTATACTCGTGGCACTAAGGGTAGAGCCTCCTCGACTCCCCCTTTTTGTTTTATTAGATAAGATTTCAGCGTGCGATGAGCCCGTTCTATGATGCCTTGTCCTTGAGGATTGTATGGAAATCAGATACAAGCCAGGATATTTCCACTCGAAGCCTACTTGTACTAGCTGCCAAAGGGTATTTATTTGTTCTACTCAGCTGCATCACGGCAGCTGCTTCCTGCATAGGTTAGCGGGCCTCCAAGCTCTCTACACACCTTCATCCAAGCCTCTAGTTATATGGAGTAATAGCGGCTCGGTATTGCTTAGTGCACTGTTCATACACTAGTTGTTTGATCAGTGGCATGGCTGCATCAGGATCACCAAAGATTCTCTCTGCAGCTTTTACTAATTTAGCCACAAAGTCAGAAAACAGCTCCATGGTGCCCTGTAAAAAAAATTTTTTTGTAAGATTTCCGCTTACCTCCCCTTTATTACCAATCTGATTCACCTGTTTAAAGACTTGCAATGGGCAACCAGTCTGTAGATTAATCTGAAAGTCTGTTTGCTAATCAACAGCAAAGCAACTTTGCCCCAAAAGCATATCCCTATCCCAAGCTTGATTTCCAGCTGCATGATTAGCGTCTGCCTGTTCATTAGCAAATTAAAGTGAAAGAGGCTGTGATCCGTAAGTATGGACTCAGCCAAGGACTTTATAACCTTAAAATCCAAAGCTCATGAAAACACTGACCCTGTGTATCTTGAAAAACTGGATAAACAAGTGACAATTCAATTCTAACTGTAGAGTCGATAGTAGGCCCCGCATCCAGCTCTCCTTCTCTGACTCTACTGAACGCTCCACCCCTATCTGTTCCAATGCTGCCTGTGAGTTCGAAGCGGGCTGGGAAGTCTCGCGGTTCTGTTTTAATGCTGCCTGGGAGTTTGCCTTCTGCCCCATTCCCAGCAACCTCTGCTCAGCCAGGCTGGGTACAGTAGCCTGGCAAACGGTAGCATGGTGAGACGCCACAGAAGTGCCAGCTGCCGGTAGGGCCACATGGTGGCCACCAGTTCGTTGCCATTCGCTATGAGCACTGGCCCAGCCGCAATCGTGGCCCAGACTGAGGAGACCTGCTGCCCCAGGTTCCGCCAGGCAGAGCTCTGCAAGGTACCGCATTGCCTACCACCGCCATCTTTCTTTCGCTTTTGATTTGGCAGAGGCGACGGCGGCTCCTTCCAGCGAGCTGCTTCCTCAACAGGACCTAGTTTTTCCAACTCAGAACTATCAAGCCCCAAAACCTCTAGTTCCTTTATCGGATAAATAGATCTCTTTTCTGAGGCCTGTTCCTTCTTACATTTCTCTCCCAGGGCGTCCTCGTCCTTTCCCTTGTCTCTCGCTTCCGCAGACTGAACATCTTTGGAAGGGTCTCTTTCCCTAGGCATGCCTCTTCTTTTTTCTTTCTGAGCTCCTAACCTCTTATCTTGCTCTGTTTCTGACATACTGTCTTGTAGATCAAGACCAAACATGCCTCTCAGAGCTTACCTTTGTCCTGCAGTTCTGGACCCTCCCCGAAAAACGGGGGTCTCCTCAGTGGTGCCGGTGATGGCAAAGTCCTGGGTTTTCGGCACCAAGTGTGGTCCATGCTATTTTCCCCGCCGGCAGGAATACACAGACACACACACAGGATCCTTCTGCAGCAAATCTTTATTACCATGTGGCAAGGAGAGAGCGAGCCCTGGAAAATGCACTGTTTATATACACCTTGGAGCAGCATGTTCATCTCTGATTGGCTGTTTGCTCATTACCTCACGAGACGCCTCGGGATAGGCTGTGACTTGGCGCGCTCTGGCCCTAAGCACATGCGCAGACTACGTGTTACAGGGAGAAGAAACCGGATGCCAGCGCCATCTTGTAATGGAGGCTGCCGGCTCGGGTGCAGCTCTCTACAATGGACCATTTGCTCACCCATAGAGCAAGCATATATATAGGAGGAAAAACTAAAATGAATCCATGGACTTGGCTGTAAGTTCAGTCAGAGGAGTTGTATCTTCCCATGGAATGCATTTTATTATGGTATGCATTTTTAATAAAGAGCTCTGTGTCTGCAGAAATTGTCTTTGAGGGTTTGATTCTAGTTCTAAGTATAGAATTTGATAACTCTGTTGCACACTTCTTATTTTACAAAGCTGTACCCTGTTCTCAATAGTGACTTTCAAGATATGAATAGAGGAATCAGAAGAACCTGAAGAAGGATTTAGGGACCTGAATGTCATCTGAAATTTCAAATGAAGAAAGATGTCACAGGCAAACCTCAGTCAATATGAATTGACACACATGATAACATCTATAATTTGTTGCTGTTACAAATCTCAAAACTCAGCAGCTTCAAACAATATCAAGATATTTTGCATGACAAATCTGCAGCTGAGCTGGGGTTTGTTGACAAGGCTGAGCTTCACTAGATAGGCATGAGTAAGAAGCCAGAATCTTGGAAAGCATTGCTTCTCATTGCAGGATTATCTGGGGGTACATTAGTGCACATGTTTCCCACTCTCCTTGTCTTTGTAGACTTCCTGGAGAAGCATGTATTTGACACTGAAAGAGGTGCAAAAATACAAGCAGAATATACAGTGTTCTCAAGGTTAATTTTCAAACTACAAAAGTCATTTCTTAACACACACACACACACACACACACATACACACACACACACACACACACACACACACACACAAACACACATATTGGCTAAACAAGTCAGATTGCTGAATATAAAGGTAACTTGAAGAACATCTGCTCTATCTGCAAAAATGTTCATACCCTTTTTTGTCAAGATGACACCATGCAAGTGTAGAGTATCTGATCTTAACCATGGGAAACACAACAAGAAATGAAATGTTCACATTTTTGTCTTCCTTCTTCTTGAGTTTCTTGTGGTTTGTGGGTTGTTCTTCCTGTATTCCAAACTTCTGGGCTAATAACCACTTACCAGAGAATGCATACCATGTGTGTTCTTTTGTGATTGGGTTACCTCACTCAGGATGATATTCTCCAGATCCATCCATTTCCCTAAGAATTTCATAAAGTCATTGTTTTTAAAAGCTGAGTAGTACTCCATTGTGTAGAAGTACCACATTTTCTGTATCCATTCCTCTGTTGAGGGACATTTGGGTTTGTTTCCAGTTTCTGGCTATTATAAATAAGGCTGCTATGAACATGGTGGAGCATGTGTCCTTATTACATGATGGAGCATCTTCTGGGTATATTCCCTGGTGTGGTATAGCTGGGTCCTCTGGTAGTACTATGTCCAATGTCTGGAAAATTAATTCCATCTTAAAAGGGGGAACAAAATACCCATGGAAGGAGTTGCAGAGACTAACTATGGAGCAGAGACTGAAGGAAGGACAATACAGCCTGATATAGCTGTCTCTTGAGAGGTTCCAACAGTACGTGACTAATACAGAAGTAGAGGCTCATAGACATCCATTGGACTGAGTACAGGGTCCCCAGTGAAGGAGATAAAGGACCCATGGAACTGTAGGATTTGCAACCCCTTAGGACAAATAACAATGTGAACTAACTAGTACCCTAAGAGCTCCCAGGGACTAAACCACCAACCAAAGAGTACACATGGTGGGACCAATGGCTCCAGCAGCATATGTATAGTAGAGGATGGCCAAGTCAGTCATCAATGGGAGGAGAGGCCCTTGGCCCTGTGAAGATTCTATGCCCCAGTGTAGGGGAATGCCAGGGCCAGTAAGTAGGAGAGGGTGGGGTGGCAAGCAGGGGGAGGGGGGAGAAGGGAGGGAACAGGGGTTTGTTCTTGTTGTTTTTTGGTTTTTGGTTTTTGTTTTGTTTTTTGGGATTTTTTGGGGGGGGAGGGGAAACTGGGAAAGGATTTGTCATACGACATGTAAATAAAGAAAATATCTAATAAAAAAAGATAACATAAAAAAAAGAAAGAAAATAACCTCATGATCATCTCATTAGATGCCGAAAAAGCCTTTGACAAAATCCAACACCCCTTCATGTTAAATGTCTTTTAGAGATCAGGGACACAAAGGCTCAAATATAAAAACAATAAAGGCAATATACAGTAAGCCAATACTAACATCAAATTAAATGGAGATGAATTCTACTAAAAACACAGACAAGACATGGTTGTCCAATCTCTCCATAGCTCTTCAGTATATAGCTAGAGCAATAAGAAAACTAAAGAAGATCAAGACAAATTAGAAAGAATGAACTCCTTGTCTTTTTTATATAGTCTAGGATCCCATGAAAGGATGTCATTAAAAATGGGTGGGGCTTCCTTCCTCTATTGACATCATCAGCATAATCCCAGATACTTGTCTTTTAGAAATTTCAGACATCATCAAGTTAACAACTGAAGTTAATCAACTCAGAAGCCTTTTCTCTATATATTTGTTATACTGAAAGTACAGGAAAATTATCCACTTCTAATCATCTGTGACACAGCAAATTGAGTAAGTTACTACATGTGACTACCTGGGGAGACAATAGCAAATAACTACTCACCCCTCAAAAAAAGATTAGTGGTGATAGAATAAAGGAAAACCCCTGTTGGACTGTGAAAGGCAGTCTGTGTTCTGGTTGACCTAGGTTTACTCTGTAGAACCAGTAGAAAATACTACAAGGGACATAGAACCATGAACTATGCACCCAGACACAAGCTCCTGACACCATGAGCCCTCAACTCCATCATCCTGTGGCTATCAGTCACAAAGGACATAGGTATTCTGGCTAGACTCTACCCCCACAATTACCTGGCTACAGTCAGGTATGGTCCTCCCCACAGTTACCAGGTAACAGCAAGGTAGCCCAACCCACTCTAAAATGAGCTGCTTGCCCCCTCCTCCCTCTCTTGGTTCTCATCCTTTCTCTCTTGCCCTCTTGTTCCCTCTCTCCACATCCCATGTCTTACCTCTATTTCTAGACTCTCTCTCTCTCTCTCTCTCTCTCTCTCTCTCTCTCTCTCTTTCTCTCTCTCTCTTTCTCTCTCTCTCTCTCTCTCTCCCTCTCTCTCTCTCTCTCTCTCTCTCTCTCTCTCTCTCTCTCTCTCTCCCTCTCCCTCTCTTTCTCTGTTTTCTACAATAAAGCTCTAAACCATAGATTGATTGCCTCCTTTCATATAGATTCAATGTGCTGGAGCAATGGAATAGACCACAAAGAGCAGCAACCACCACTCCCCTTCATTCTCAGCTCTTTTGAGACATCCAGGGGTGTCCGGGATGTCTGAGACTGAGAACCTGTTGTCCTTGGCCTCCATGTGGCCCAGGGCCCCCAGAGCTGGCTCTTCTCTGGTGCCCAGCAGTCTGTGATGCCCAAGAGTAGGAGCTGAGACTACACCTTCCCCAACTCCAGAGGGGGGTCTGGCAGTCTCACATGGCCTGACACCCATCCTGCAGTGGTTCCCTGGGGTCACACTCCAGTCTCCCAGTCTGTCTGCTCAGTGTTTATGAGCTCTGGCAGGATGTAGGCCTCTCTCACTCCTTTATTTCCCCATGCCCTAGGCCCAACAAACCTCCACCAAATCTAGATTAAGAACCAACCAAGTTTACTAGGATTACTTACAGTAACATAGATGACTTAAAGGCAGTAGAATCATGAAAAAACTACCCAAGCTTGGGTGATTAGACAGGAAAGCTGAATCGTTGAAGTTCTTTACACAAGTCAGAGCTTTCTGGACATCGTTATTGTTTATATAATCTTAGAGTTGTTTAAAAATTAGGGCTTTGCCTGTACTGTGGAAATTAGTAAAATTTTTGGATCTGTACAGAGGAATTTTAATCCAGCCACATGTGTGCTGTGGAAAGAGATCATATCCAAAAGTCTTTTAGATCTGTATGATCCAATTGGAATATAGACACACCTTAAGTACACACTTAAATCTCAAACAATGTATATAAGATTAGATTGTAGAACGAAGTAACCAGAGTTGAAAGTGATGTCTATTTAAGGGGCAGAAAAGTGATAAATAAGAGAAAGATTTAACAGAACTAGTCAGGCATAGGATATGCCCAATTCTCAGTAGAATAGCACAGGGAAGAAGAGCAAGGGGGGAGGAGTAAGGGGAGAGAGAGAGAGAGAGAGAGAGAGAGAGAGAGAATGTTTTTCCAAGAGGGTGTGACAGAGACAGGTTGCAGAAAGAACAAAGCAAACACAGATGAAGTGAAGACAGGAGCCAGAGAATGAAGAGGAACTAGAGGACTAGAATGACAAAGTTAGTAAGAGGCCAAGCAAAAAAATTCAGTGGGAAGCCTAGAGAAGCCAGAGTGAATTTACCAGCTCATGTGAGCCAGCTGGCTTGGATAGGTGTTTTGAGCCAAAACAACCCAGTTGAATCAGCCAGCAAGAGTTCAGGGAGAACTAGAAAGAGTAAGTTTAGTCAGCAATAAGCCTCTGAGACTACAATGACATCTGGCGTTACTTTTACAGATCTATCTCATCTAGAGTAGTTAACTCCAGATATAATTCTTACCTTTAAAGAGAAAACTGGCAGAAGTTTATTGTAGTCTTCATAATTTTATTCAATACAATCAATTTTCACACTCCAGGGCCTCTTAAAACAAAAGCAGGTGTTACTGGAAAGATAATTATGAAACATGATGTTACCTTCTCCTCCCTATACCTCAGCCTTAGAACAGGATAACTTGTATGTGACTTTGCATGGGGTTTCTGAGAGCCTTTACCCAGAAACAGTAGACACAGGGGTAGATATCTGTACCTGCTGATTTTGTGTGTCAACCTAACACAAGCTGGAGTTATCATAGAAAAAGGAACCTCCCATGAGGTAATGCCTCCAAGAAATCCATGTAAGGCATTTTCTCAATTAGTGATCAAGGGTGGGAGTTCCCATTGTGGGTGGTGCTCTCTCTGTGCTGATATTCCTGAGTTGTATAAGAAAGTAGGCTAAGCAAGTCAGGGGAAGCATTACCCTTCCATCGTCTCTGCTCAGCTCTTGCCTCCAAGTCCCTGCCCTGGGTGAATTCCTGTCCTGACTTCCTTTGGTAATGAACAGCAATGTGGAAGTGTAAGATGAATAAACCCTTTCCTCCCTAGCTTGCTTCTTGGTCATGAAGTTTTGTGCATGTGTATAAACCCTAACTATGACATTATCCTTGTCTACTTTGACCTTTCATGGTTGATCTACTGCCAAATCCCATTGCTTATATAAGAAATTCATACAGATAAACTTTAGATCTCATTCATTTTAGCATCAACCCTCAAAATAGCTGGGTCACATGACTGATCAGATCCTAGTTAACATAGGAATACTGATAAATATTTCTGTGTACCAGTATTTTAACTAAACACCCTTGGAGAATATGTCTACTCTCTCATTTTCAAAAGTACTGATTTAAGATATTATTCATAAGATAATTTACCCATTATTATTCATTTAATAAAGTCTCAGGCAAGTGTCACAATCCTTACCTTAAGAAGAGCTTCTGTAACCGATAGCACCAATAAGATACATAATGATGTCAATGAAAACATTTTAAGTTGATCTTTCTCATTTCTATATAACTGTCTCATGAAACTGTCCCTCAGTTTCACAAACTTGGGTTCCATTGGGCAAAGAAGTAAAGGATCTGAAATATAGGGTTCAAGAAACAATAGAAAACACAAAGCCATGTTGCGCCCCAATCAAGGCTTCGTGCTTTACTTCGGGTGTTCAGCATTTTTATATGTACATGAGAAACCAAAAATGAATCTCTAGGTTACAATGATATTTGCATAACATAAACACTGCAGAAGAAGTCAGGAGCTAAGGTCACCAGCAGCTGGGATGTCTGCGGATGTCTTCAGGCAGTGGGCGTTGTCATATCTCACTGTAAACTTCCCGGCAGCTTTCTTCAGAGAAGATCTGACAGTCTGCAGAGGGCTTTGTTTTGGCTCTGCAGGTAACAGCCTCAAGTGGGAACCGTCTGACAGCTGAGCTGAAGGGAGGAGGTAACAGTTCCTCCCTGTTTATTTAGACAATAGCAGGGCTAAGGCATAATCAAACAACACAGTCCTGCACAGGAATTTTTATGATGCTTTGATGAATCTCACCTATAGTATAATATCTACTGGCAGATATCGTACCCATCTTTGAGGTCATGTACTTCTGGTTTGAATTCTACAAACTGGGCTCATATTATTCTTTCTCTTATTCTACACAGCCACTTGGCACATGCCTCTGTCTTAGATTGATTACCAACCAGAGACCTAGACCATAGACACAGGTTTTTCAAAATGCACCTTCTTCCCCTGTACCTAATGCCAAGACATGCCTTTATCACCTGCAAAGTCCATAAGGTACCACAGTCTCTTAGAAAAGAGCCTTCTCTGAAGTTCTCATAAAGCTGCGCTCCATTGTGCTGGAGATGGGTGTGGACACCTGATTGAGTTGCAAAATACTAGCTCTGACTCTGGAAACTTTTACCTAGAGAACAGGCCTCAATTCAAATGCAAATTAGTAAGTTCAGGCTAGCAACTTCGAGATTGAACTAGCCTTTTAGAATGCTAAAAACTGAGGAGGAAGCCAAGCCTTAGTTCCTGGCATGAACAGGCTAATTTGAATCGTTCATTTAGTTTCGGGAGAAAGCAATTTTTTGGATCGAGTGGGCAGAAGCAATTTCGGAGTGACAGAAAAGGCTGTCACCTCAAAAACAAAAGAAAAAAAGACAAAAGACTTCTCAGCAGTGCGTTTAAGCACATCTACTAAGAAAGCTGTGGATCTGAGTCTACCTGGCATATTAGTCTTATAGGGAGTCAACGCTCTCCATCCTCTTTCTGAGAAAAAAATACACACGGACCCTCTGCCCCAAATCAAAACAGGATCTGGGCCATGCCAGGTATTGGTGAGTAGATCCCTCCACCTTACCATGGCATACAAACTTAAAGTGTTAGGATGCCAATGTCGGTCTGTAGAGGACTGACCTTTGATGTCAGTCTGCAAGAAGTTCAAAACAAATAACACAAAGGCAAGGTGCACCTTTGCAAATATAGGGGGATACAAATTCCCTTCTTTAGTTTTCAAAAGCCAGTTTTTAAGAGTGCGGTGTACATGTTCAACAATCCTTTGCCCCATAGGGTTATAGGGAATTACAGTTTTATGTTTACAAAATGACATAAAGTTTTTGCCAGAGTAAGCTGGCCCATTGTCCATCTTAATGACTCTGTGTAAGCCCATAATGTTAAAGGCTTGTAAACAATGATCAATTGCATTTCTAGAGGCTTCTCCTGTATGCAGGGAAGCAAATATAAACACTGAACAAGTGTCAATACAGACATGTATATATTTAAGCTTTCCAAATTCTGCATAACTAGTTATATCCATCTGCCAAATATGATCGGGCATAAGGCCTCTAGGATTTACCCCTAAATGCAGAACTGGAGATCAAATAATGCAATTAGGGAATTGTTTTACAATCATTCTTGCTTGCTCTTTGGAAATTTCATGTTTAAGCCTCAGAGTCTGGCTAGACAGATGGAATTTATTGTGATCCTGTTTAGTTAGCACAACAGGATCTGAAACTAAAACTTCTCCTACCAGAGCTCTGTCAATATGATTATTGCCTGCGGCCAATGGTCCAGGAAGACCAGAATACACTTGTATATGACCAATATAAAAAGTTTTTTCATGTAAGAATGACATTTTGTAATTGTAAAAATAAGGATCCTGCTATGGTATTAAAATTAAACATACCACATGTTTCTAACAAAGGAACTGATTGTGCCACATATAGGCTATCAGCGAAAAGAATGAAAGCATCAGTCACAGCCTGAAACACCTTTAATACTGCTGTTAATTCAGCTAACTGAGCTGAGAGACCAGCAGTTTCTATGAGTACCTGTTGATTATTCATAAGATATTCAGCTCGTCCTTTAGAAGAACCATCAGTAAATATCACAAGGTCATTACTCAAAGGCTGCAAAGAAATCATGTTAGTAAATATCACTTCATGCACATTTAAGAACTTTATCAGTTTATCCTGAGGATAATGATTATCTATAATTCCTTGAAATCCTATCTGAGCAAGAAACCAGTCTGTGCTATGATGTTTTAACTAGGAATCTTGATCTAAAGTAAAAGGCTGAATGATAACATCTGGCTTTTTGACAAAATAAGTCAGTGCTTGCTTTCTACCAAGCACGATCATGTGGGCTACAGCCTCATATATGGCAAAATATTATGTTTAGAAGATACCCTTGATATATCCACATGAGAGGTGCTTTTTGCCACAACAATGCTGTAGGAGCGTGAGTTGTGTTTAAAATTAACAAATAGAAAGGTAAAGAATAATCTATGTTAGTAACAAATTGATTTCCAATAGCTCTTTCTACCTGTTGTAATGCTGACATTCCTTCTCTAGTCAAAAATCTAGGAGAATTTGGATCAGAATTACCTCTGAGAATATCAAATAAAGGTTTCAATTCTCCCATAGTAAGCTTTAGATAAGCTTTGAAGACAATTGATATCACCTAATAATTTTTGAAAATCATTTATGGTTTTTAATCTATCTCTATGAATAATTAACTTTTGGGGAATAACAGTTTGATCTGTGAGTATAAAGCCTAAATAATTATTAGATCTTGTAACAGTCTCCATTTACTTGATTTTTTTCTTCATAACAAATATTGGTATATTCCATGGGGAAATGGATTCCCTCAGAAGTCCTGCCTCCAATTACTCCTACACTAGCAAAGAAGCAGATTCTATCTTTTCTTGAGATAAAGACCACTGATCAACCCAAGCTGGAATATTATTAATGCATTGAATTTTATCCGCATGGGGCACAGGCAAGATAGTGGCCATCATGGAAAATGTTTCAAACCTTTACTATTAGAATGAGGCTTAGGGCCTCCAGATGTTCTAATGTCCTATTTTTACCTCTGTTTATTAGTTATTTCATTAGGGCTGCACAAGACAAGACCCATTTGTGACAATAGATCTTTCCCCACAGAGTAGCAGGCAGATCTGACATAACATAAGGCTGAATTTGTTCTGAATTACCTTCCTCATCTCTCTAGGTTAGAAGCTTAGAGCTTCATTTTGTGTTAGTGGATAATCAATTCCTTGGAGATGAGTAATTGTCTCAAACAAAGCCCAAGTTGAGGTCCAGTCTTGCCCTCTAAATTTGCTCCAGTATCCATTAAACCTTCAAAACCTTTTCCTTCAATAATTAATTTCCTTTAATAAATAATTAAGATTAGGTCTTTTGCTAGTGATAGATTGTACCCAGTATACATTAGAAGAACCAAAACAACCCTGTCCTCTTTCATTATTAACAATATTAGAAGACATTGGATACAGAGGGATTAAAATAAGCTGAGCAATTTTCTGATTAGCAGGTACTGTAATGACATCACGAGGTGAGGAAGCCATAATCTTAATCTCCCCCTGATAATTGAGGTCAGTAACACCTGGATAAATCTGCAATCCATTCACAATCATGCTACTTCTCCTTATAATAAACCCCCAAGTCTCTGTGGGCAAAAGTCCAGAAACTGCAGTGGGCAGAATTTGAACTCCCATTTCTGGTGTTAGTACTGTGTGGCAGGTGGAATACAGGTCCACTCCTGCACTTCCTGGGGTTGCCCTGAAAAGTTCAAAGATGGATTTCCTAGGCTGGGTGGCAGCCTCATGGCCCCATAAACTGTCTGTTGTTTTAAAAAGTGGGCCTGGGGCTGGCCCTGCCACTCGTTTCCCAACCAGGTATTGTCTTGAAAGCCTTTTGTAAATCTATAATCTCTGGCCCCAATGCTTCCCTCTCCTGCAACAAGGACAGATTCTCGGGGCAGCGCCTGACTTCCACGTATAAAGCATCCTTTATTATCCTTCCTTTGCGCCAGGATCTCTTGAACCGTTCCCCGTAATGCAGCTGCCTTAGCTAAACTTTGAGTATAGGAAGGTCCAATATCTGCACAAAGGCGAATATATCCAGATAAATCCACCTGACCCTTGTGTGGTTGAATAGCTGCTCTGCATGCTGCATTAGCATTTTCATAAGCCAACTGTGTAATAGTGGACCGTCTGTATGAGAATCTCCAAGGATTCTGCTCGCAGCTTGTTGTAACCTGGCTATGAAATTTTGAAAAAGTTCCTCCAGACCTTGTAGAATGCCAGCTAGACTTCCACCAACCTCACCTTTCGTAGGCAATTGAATCCAAGCCCTTCTTGCCGCCATCGCAATTTCAGCATATACCCCAGCGAGATACTCAATCTGTATAGCATTTCCTTCATCTTGTCCTTCCCCCAGGAGCATGTCTAGATTCCATTCTGGATTACCTTACTCGGCATTCCGTGTGGCTGTCCCTTTGCTAATTTCCTGCCATTCTGAACCCCAAAGTAAAAAAAAATCACCTGCCTGCAAAGTAGCCTTACACAAAGTTTTCCAATCTTGAGGTATTAAATTTTACTCTATTACATTATCCAAAAGTACCTGTGTAAACAGGGTGTTTGGACCATATTGGGCTACTGCTTCTTTTAGATCTTTTATCATCTTGAATTCTAAGATCTTATATTGTCAATATCTCTCATTTTGCTGATCAAACCGTTCCACTACAGGAAACACTAGCACTCCAGAAGTGTCCTGCCCGTTTTTTGCGAGCCTGATTAATTGCTATCTCTAAAGGCTAACAGCCTGTCTCTAGATAGCTCTCCTTTCTTTTGCCTGATACAGCCTTTAGCTCATTTAACTCATTATTTAATTTCTGTAACTTGATTTCAAACTCCAATTTACTTAACTGTAAATTGCTCTGACCCTTCTCTCCTATCAAAGTGGACCTAGAGGGAGCAGATGATGTGTATGAACGCCGCTTCTCTCTAGGAGACCTAGTAGATCTACTTTTGAGGAAGAATTTTGACTCTCTTTGCTTTCCATATCTGTACTCTCCGAGTCCTGAGAGCTAGATTCACTTTCTAACGCTTTCTCTTTCTCTCCTATGATCTCCTGTACAAGAGCCCAAAGGTGGAGAGTAAATCTGTCTGCCTCATTATTTCTCAGGGCTCTTCCAATCTTTTCCAAAGTCTTTTTATTCAACACTTTTACATCCTGAAGCTGTGGACAACAGGATTCTATATCATCTGAGAGTTCATTTAATGCATCTTTGTCTACCCTGATTCCCCTTGCCTGGAGCAACTTATCTGCCTTCTTTATCGCTGCCTTCGATTCG
This sequence comes from Montemys delectorum, assembly GCA_019843815.1. NCBI lineage: Eukaryota > Metazoa > Chordata > Mammalia > Rodentia > Muridae > Montemys > Montemys delectorum. The sequence continues at coordinate 40,519 of JADRCD010185005.1, read as the reverse complement.
TTCGAACCCATCCTCACTGTCAGTCCTCCTAGGTAAATTAAAATGCTGGGTCAGCACCAACTCAACCTAGCCCTGTCCCCTTCTCACATGAAAATACTTCTACAATATAAAAATAAGGCCAGTGCTAGCATCAAAATTACCTACCGGGTAGAATGGTGTATGACCTTTATCCTTTTCTTCTGAATTCTTTAGGCAGAGCTCTGCTTGACAGTGTGTCCTTTATAAATCCTCCATGTTCGAGTCCACGAGTTCAGGCAGCATTATGAAACTGTCCCTCAGTTTCACAAACTTGGGTTCCCTCGGGCAAAGGAGTAAAGGACCTGAAATATAGGGTTCGAGAAACAAGAGAAAACACAAAGACAAGTTGCGCCCCAATCAAGGCTTTGTGCTTTACTTTGGGTGTTCAGCATTTTTATATGTACATGAGAAACCAAAAATGAATCTCTAGGTTACAATGATGTTTGCATAACATAAACACTGCTGAAAGAGTCAGGAGCTAAGGTCACCAGCAGCTAGGATGTCTGCGGATGTCTTCAGGCAGTGGGCATTGTAGTATTCTTAACGTGAACTTCCCCTCAGCTTTCTTCAGAGACTATCTGACAGTCTGCAGAGGGCTTTGTCTTGGCTCTGCAGGTAACAGCCTCAAGCAGAAACTGCCAGAGTCTAAAGACTGAGCTGAAGTGGGGAGGTAACAGTCTCACAGGTTTGAATATTCCCAATGCTTTCTTATGAAATCATTTTTTTTCAAACACTATACTGAAATAAAGCATTAAAACACTGAAATTATAGTGGTTATCTAATTTAATATTCCACTAACTAATACTTTAATGAACATACTGAAAATATGGAAGGAATCATACCTAAAACATACAATTAAAGGCAGATACAATTTTCCAAGTAGGGTAGAGGTAGGGAATCTGAAGTTTCACTTTGACATTGGTACAATTTTATTTTCAGGGTTATACAGGATTTTTGTTTGTTTGATCATTTGAAGACAGAGCCTCTAACTCATAAAGAACCACATGCCTTACAACCACTGTCTATCATAACAGCATTTTACAGCATGCCTGTATTGGCTAGTTTTTGTCAATTTTACATAAACTAGTTACCCGAGGAGATGGAATCTTAGTTGCAGAATTTCCTCCATTATATTAGCCTTTGGTCACATTTGTGAAACTTTTTCTTAATTAACAATTGATGTAGGAAGATTCAGTCTAGTATGGATGTTGCTACACCTCCTGGGCAAGTGGTCTTGGACTGTATAAGAAAGCAAGTGAAACAGACTGTGGGGAGAAAGCCTATAAGTAGTATTATGTCATGCTTTCTGCATTAACCCATGCTTGTGTTTCTGCCCTGACATCTCTCAATGACCCCACTCTGATTTATGATGTAGGAGCCAAATTAATCCGTTCTGCCACATGGATTATAGTCACGGTGTTTGCATAAGTAGTCCAAGGAAAGAAGAAAGGAAGGAAGGAAGAAAAGAAGTTGGTACCAGAAAGTAAAATTTTGCTGTGATATACCTGACCATGTTGTTTTGAGGAGAATTGTAGAAATGTTTGGAACTTTGGGTTGGAAATACCATCGACAACCTAGAGATTAATAAATTGATGCTGTGAAGCCTGGAAATCAGGATGGAGGGATACATGCAGATGATTGAGGCCTTGATTTGGGAAGTCCAGAGAAAAGCAAAAAGGTTTTTTGACTTTGTATTTGTTCTTTGTGAACTTCCTATCATACACCTCAATCCTACTCATCTCCCGTTCCCCTCATACCTGCCCTCTGCCCTTGCAACCTCCCAGCCTGATAGAAAAAAAAAAATCTAGTCTTGGAAGCTGTAATGTGTCACAGTATATGGTTTAGTCCACACTTCTTTTCTTGCAAATATTTATTGCAATGACTTCTTGGTCTGCTTTGAGGCCTCTTGCTTCTGCCATTCCATCAATACTGGAACCTTACTAAAGGTCCTCTTGGATATCCTGTTGTTGCCCTGTATCATGGAGATCTTCTAGTTTTGGATCTGTAGGACTGGCCCATTCATGCGCTCCAGCAATTCATCAATGGTGTAGACGTTGTAGGGCAATTACAAGTCTTGGATATTGCCTGCTCAGTCCACTGGATCTCCCACTCTCATGATTGAGGCTGGCTGAGCAGCAACCCTCACAGCCAGAATCAGCTCTACCCTGCTGCTCAGCTGAGGTGTAGGACCATTATCCTAGTGCTGTAGGAGAGAACAGATGTGTTCTCATGACCCCAGGGCCAGTTCAAGGACAAGAGGGCATGTTTCTTGCCCATAATACCACACAGCAGACAAGTGTCAAGGTAGTATCCTATACTCACTCTCTCAGGCTGTGACCCTGCCACTGGGATCAACTCTACTGTGCTGCCCAGATGAGGTACAGGGCCGCCTCTTCCAAATGCTGCTTCTAGTGAGGGGACAGGGACAGCCCTCCCGCTCTCATGGTCCTAGGGCCAGGTCTCCCACCTCTCCAAAGTACCGGGAGTCAAGAGAAAGGAATATATCTCTCCCTTGTCCACAGGTGGTAGGGCCAGCTCTCTGAGGAAACTCATGCACAATTCCAGCAATATGCAGGGGTCACTCTCCTGAGTACTTCAGTTGTCCAGGAATTGGGACAGCTTTCCTTCTCTTAAGTCTCCAGGGCCAGCTCTCCCATGATGCCAAGGTGAGGAGTGAGCCCAGTTCTCCATAGCTCTCAGACATCAACATGTCCCAGGCAGCAATCCAGACCAGAAATGTCAGCCTGGACTTTGGTAACAAACCCTTTGTTGCTTCAGGGCCAGGGAACCAGATAAGGGAACTTGTGGCTGCACAGACCTGATCCTCATCATGGTCCCAGGTAGCACTGACACCAAACAGTTCCTCACTACCCTTGAGTCCCCACTTCTGCCTCTCTTCTACCCTTGTGTCCACACCTTTCTGTTTCTCTTTCTCTTCCTTTTCTCCACCACTTATTTGCTCCTCATGGTGGTGCCAGAGTCTCTGAGTAGCTAGAGTGGTCTCAATAGTGCTTTGCTCCATTTGTGCATTATGGCACTAGGCACCAACCGTCTCTAGCATCATGCCTCCCTAGCACTGGTCAGGGCCAGACTGTTGGATACCCCAGGCTGGCTGGGCCTGTCTAAGTGGACCCAAGCAAAGGTCATCTGTCTCAGGGTCAGTCCTGCCCAGTGCCTTTATCCTAGGTTGGTTTCTTCTAATTTCCAGCTAAGTACCCATCCTGGGAGCCCATCCAGGCCTCCTGGGTGCCAGACTGGTAAACATCTTAGGCATGCTTTTTTTCAAGGATTGTTAGGCTGCTAATCATTCAGATGTCAGAACTCTGACATAGCACACATACCTGCAGTGAGAAGCAAAAACTCTCATCAGGGCTGTTTATGTCATATTTTATATTTAGAATCTATGTATGTGAAACATATGCTTTCCTGATAAAATTGAACTGGTTAGTTAGGCCTGAGAATTAGTAGTGATTAAGGAGCCAGTATCATTGATGTTAAAGTATTTTTCTGGGGTCATCACACAGAAGCAGTAACCCAGAGAGGGCAAGACTGTCTCTCAAGCTGCCAGCCAAATTTGGTAACATATAAAAGTTCCAATATGATCTTTGTTTTGTCAGCATGAAAGATGAAGAATTTAAGAGATCTTAGAGAGAAGCTAAGATTTAGCAACATGTGGCAGGCTTCCTGCAGAGAGGCCAAGAGATCATGGATGAAGGTGCAGTCTCAACTGTGGTATAGACCCTCACTTATTAGAGATTGCTGGAGACTTACGAGGATGGTGTTAAGTGTGGAGTGAAGCCTGTCTGATGTTACAAATAGCAGACCCAGAATCATAGGGCTACTCAAGCCTTCTGGAGCAAGATGGAGAGTGAGTTCCAGACATTATACAATGAGCTTTACTGGGTTTGGTTTTTGCTTTGATATGGTTTTTAACTGTTCCTCAGTATTCCCTCTTGGAATGATAAACATATGGCTTAATCGGGATTTTATTGAAATCCATAGTTTTATATATTTATATTATATTCATATATTTATATGTATTCATATTATACTTATATATACAAATGAAGGAAAACTATTTTATAAACCCTTAAAATAGGATTTTTGAAGTAATACTGATTTATTTTGTGATATTAACATGACATCTTGGAGAAAAATAAAAAAGGGAGCATTATGGTTTGTGATATATTTGTATGTCTGGTCAACAAAGGGTCCATTGTACTGGTTAGTTTTTGTCGACATAATACAAACTAGACTCGCCTGACAAGAAGGAAACCCAACTGAGGAATTGCCTCTATCAGACTGTCCTAACCCATTCCCTTGTGTGTGGTGTTCCTGGGTTGGTTAAGAAAACTGAGCAAGCCATGGAGACCAAGCCAGTAAGCAGCATTCTTCCAGTTTCTACCCCTATTCCTGTCCTGAAATACTGCCCTGACTCTCTAAGACTATAAACTATAAATCAAATAAACCCTTTTTCTGCCCAAGTTTCTGTTGGTTATCAAAGTGAAAGAGAAGGAACTCTGATAAAGAAAACTCATTGGAAATGTTCATGTTACCTCAGTTGTACTTATGACCACAAATTTAATATCTATACTTGGAATTAAACATTCAAATGCCACTAAAGTTTAAAAAATAGTAACTAACAACAACAACAAAATATTCTCTGATAAAATATGAATAGGAGAAATTACTCGAGTCATTAAAGCAATTGTTTCTTGCTTCACTTATCATCCTATGACTAGAGTAATAAAATCAGATATTTCTTGATCATGGCATTGTTTTGTAGGTATGGAGTTGGATAAGCTGCTGTCACATGGCTTGCTTACCAGAGTGCAGTATTATAGAACATAACATTATATGAGCATACAAAATTTGAACTACCCAGATCAATGAGTATGTATCAAAAACAATCTATGTACATGTACCTTAAATAATTGTCTGCCTTTCCATTTGCCTCAGTCTGTTAGGTATTCTAGACTGAAACACTTGAGGACTAGGTAACTTACTATCAATAAATATGCATCCTGTCATATCTGGATGCTGACGTGCAAGATCAAAGATGACTCCGCTTCTCATCGGCTCTGTTTCCTTGTTCACTGGTGGTGTTTTTTTTTTCCTGTGTGTAACTATAGGAGAGCAGAAAAGACAAGCTCCCTTTGTTCCATTTCAGCGGAATCTTAAACTCATTGATGAAGGTTCTGCTTTGTCATCTAATCAACAACCAATGGTCCTACTTTACAATACTAGCCACCTGGGAGTTTGAGCTTCTTCATGTGATAGGGAAAAAGAAATTGCTCAGCTCATAACCCCAGTTTTCTGTTTATGGATTATGATAACCAAAGGATTGAATTGCAAGTTAACCTAGAAAATCTGGTCACTGTTAGGTTAGGAAACATAGGGCTGAAGAGGTAGAGGTTAAAACGCCATTATATATTCTGAAAGGATGAGTGTCTTCATTGTTGGTCATGGTGACCCATCCACTCAGTCTTGCCTTTGTAACATTTGTTTTAAAATTTCCATCTTTATCTGAAGCTCACATTATGCTTTGTAAATGACCTTTTGCTACTTATCACAATGCTGCAAATGAATTTGAGAGGAAAAAGCAGGTTTCCAATGAATAAAAATTTCTATACATAACATAGAGAATGTTGAAAAAAGCCTATAATATGATCTGGCTGTTATTTATTAGCACAAAGAAATGAAATGCCTATGAAAGATGATTTAATTTTTCTGAGAGTTATCGGTCCATATCTAAAAAGAATAGCTGCTGTCTTCCTTGATGATGAATTATAGTTTGATGAACAGTGTCAGATAAAGGAACAGTACTCCACATGTATTAATGTTCTTAGATTTTTAAATAACTGTTCTGCTACAAATACCCTCCCTCCTTCAGCATCTTAGCAAAAAAGATAATATTGTAAGTTTACTGTGATTTTATAAGTTTGTTTAATGCACCCATAATTAAATAGGTGATTTGCATAGTGTATAGATATTAAAATATTGTTTTACGTCACTTGTAGTATTCTAATTTCTCCTTATTTCTGCAATGTTGTTTTACAGGGTTTCTCTGTGTAGCCTTGGCTGTCTTGGAACTCACTCTGTAGACCAGGCTGGCGATGAACTCAAAAATCTGCCTGCCTCTGCCTCCCAAGTACTGGTATTAAAGGTGTGTACCACCACTGCCTGGCAAATTCTACTTATATGGGTGCACTGTAGCTGTCTTCAGACACCAGAAGAGGGCACCAAATCCCTTTATAGTTGGTTGTGAGCTACCATGTGGTTGCTAGGAATTGAACTCTGGACCTTCAGAAGAGCAGTCAGTGCTCTTAACCACTGAGCTATCTCTCCAGGCTGCAATATTTTGTTTACTCAGTTTCTCCCACTGCTGTACATGTAATTTCACAATAACACTTGGAAGTATGTGTAGAAATTGTAGAACATGCATTAGTATCCTATTCAGAGTTACTCTTGCTGGGATAAAATATCATGACCAGAAGCAGTTGGGGGGTGGTTAATTTGGCTTACTCTACAACATCACAGTCCAACAGAGAAAGAAAGAAGGACATAAATTCAAGCAGGGCAGAAACCTAGACGCAGGACAGCACTGAGAAGTACTGCTTACTGACTTATTCCCCATAGGCTGCTTTACCTGATTTCTTATAGAGCCCAGGACCACCAGCCCAGGAGTAGCCCCATTAACAGAAGACTGAGACTTCGAACTGATTTGAGAAAAATCTCAAATATCTAACATTGATTTGAAGACACTTTATATTGATGGAATGACATTTATAAATAAGTTGATATGTCCAAATCTTGAAGATAGGCAAAGGGCAGTCTTCATAGATAATTGTACATCAAGTAATAGTTCCTAACTATAAAGTATGTGCTATCTAGGAGTCCATTGTACTATTTTGGGTTTTGCTTAAAACCAAATGTTCCTAATTAACTCACAATTAACAAGAAGCCAAATGCCTCTTTTTAAGTAATATTTAATTTGTGTCTGTTTTCCCCTGAATGTACACTTATATGTGTACAACAGGCATCCTATGATCATTCATTGGGCTGATAAAGGATGATAGATTCTCCAGAACTAGAGTTACAGACAGTTTTGAACAGCAATCTAGATGTTCGAAACTGAACCCAGGTAGTCTACAAGAGCAGCCAGTGCTCTTAACCACTAAAGCATTGCTTTCAGCTCTCTGAACTCTCATTTTAAAAGGATGTAAAAGTATTATATTACTAATTATAGTTAGGTGTTTTTCTAAAATACTAATACTGAATCTACACAAATACAACTCAAATTCATTAAGAAAATGTATGATCAGTAAGTGAGAATTAAAGTTACTATGAAATGATCGTTATGCAGTAAGTTGGGTTTATATTACTCATAATGTGTTTAATAGAAAGCTAATTTAATTTCAAACATTGTTTAAAATTCATCTATTAATTCATTTGACAAATATTTATTTTTTGTGTGCTGGGTCCAAAAGCACTTATGAGAAGCTAGGATTACACCGTGGAACTTAACAGACTTTGTTGAGGATAGTGCTAATGCTGTGTCATGGTGCAATACTTTAATATAACCAGTGCCAACTCACTCTGGAAGTGAGCATAGGAAAACACGCGTTTGTAAAGTAAAAGAAAGGAAGAACCTACTACATGTACAAGAAAATTCAAGGGGATTAAGATTTGGAAAATAAGCCTCATTTAAAAAAAAATTAGGGAATAACAAAAGTGTGGTCAAACTGAGGGCAGAGGAATGGATAAGGGGCTTCTAAAGGAAGCATCGAACAGAAATCAGCACAGACAGGTTTGTAGCAAGAAAAAAATGGAACCAGGGCATGATTTGCAATGAGAGGTAGGGATCCATTATGTTGGTCTTTATGACAATGCTGTGTAGTTCTTTGATTATCAATAACAACTGCTAACCACCGTCAGGACCATTTAAATGAGGGAATGAAAAGATGTTTTGAAATTGAGTGATCTCTCAGACTGTGGAGAACAGAGACTCTCACAATAAAGATAGGAGAAGATGTTTCAAATGGCTACTTCAGTATGTAAAAACTTCATGGAGAAGAATAAGGAATGGGGTGACTCAAAGACAGCCCCCAGGGTCTTATCTAAAGAGCCGAACAGAATGGCTACAATAAAACTGCTTCATTGAATAAATGGAGAGCACTTTGGTGTGATTTTTTTTTAAATCTTTTTTTCTTGTCCGTGGAGGGCACAAGGGTGGGAGAGTAGACCTGGCAGGAATGGGAAGTGGATGTGATGATGGGGTGCATTGTATGAAATTCCCAAATAATCAATGAAAATATTATGTTGATAAACAAAAATACAACCACACAGAGAAAGGCCAAATTGGAGGCTTTTCAGTTACAGAACTATTGCATGTGAAACCTTTGTAAACTGTGGAGCTAAAGAATAGTATGTTAACTCCGTGTATATAGACAAGGGAAACACTTCAAATAAAACAGCACAGTTACTGAACACTAGCAGTATCTAGTGCCTGCTATTCTGGGCACCATCTTGTGATTTGATGTACTTGCAGGAATGAATAAGAGGACCAATGTAACCAAACTTGGGTGTTTTTATAGAAGTGATAGGAAGTCAGAAATAAAAGTATAATCACAGGTTTTCAGCCTGAAATTAATTTGGTATCTTGATCATAACGTGTTCAGATTGGCTATGAAAATTAAATTCTCTTCTAAAAAACATAATTTAAATAATTAAAATACACTAATGAAAATGTGCATACAGTTTATTATTATGCTTTCAAATTTCCAGTAGTTGTACCAGTTAGCCTACCCCTATAGTCAGCAGTGTGAGCTCTCTCTTAATTATATCAACACACAGACAAACATGCAAAAGGCAGTAAAACATTATAAACTTACTATCTGTTGCTTTCATGAATTCTAAATTTATGTGATTAATGACAAAGGCAGATATAAGAAACTGTTGATTATATGAAGTAAATATTATCCCTATTTTCCTGTCGAATAGTTTGAGCTATGATGCTTTGCAGTTTAGCATTTTAAGTTTCATTAATTGTAGAATAAAGTCATGCTTCATTTTTGACAATTAAGTACAATTTTACTGGAAGGGAGAAAGAACTCTGAATTGGACTCAAAGGAGAAATCTTCTTTAAAGGTCACTCTTATTAAATGGCATGACAATTTGATTATGTCGTTCCTGCTCAACACCCCAGACTATTCCCCACACAGTGGCTGAAGTGATGCTTCATAAAATGAAAGTCAGAACGTGTTGTTTCTCTACCCAGCATTCTGCTAAGCCTCTTCATTTCCCTCTGAGTAAAAGCCGAAGGTTTTGTAATCAAGAGACACTGGCTCTGTTTGCCCACCTCCCACCTCTCTGGAATATCACCCTTTCCCTTCCCCACTTCAGTGCAGTCGCCCGCCCTAGTCCTCTTGTTCTTTTAAATGTCAAGCTTGCCCCTTTGTACCACCTTCGTTCCATTTTCTCTCCTGCAAATTGAGTCTCCATCCCAGGCACCCAGAGTTGAACTTCCTCATTTTGAAGTCTTTGGTCAAATTATAACTTCTCAGTGAAACTTTCCTTGATAACTTTATTTAAGACAAAAGTCCTGCTCTAATGTTACAACTTTTCTCATACGTTTCTCTACATTATCTCTTTGTTCCTCACAGTTACCAACATTTTAAAAATCACTAACGTTATGGACACTGTTTATATCCTTTATATATTATAATATTTCTCTGCTGTATACACTTCTGTCCTCTTAATATTAGTTCACAAATAGAAATGGTTAATAACGATTGTTAAATGAGTGAACATTCTTCACCTTTCATCTTCATAGATGCTTCCTATAGAACATAAGAATGTGACATTTCCACCAGTTGTCATTAAGGAAGACATCTTCTAGCTTCTAACTAGACTAGAGAACCCTGGAAAGAAGCATATTCCTGGACATACAAGATACACCAGAAAAATCTCAAAATCCACACTTTTCAATGTTCTTTAATGATTATTGAACAAAACCCAAGAATTAAAAAAAAAAAATGTGATCGTTGAAGAAAGGTGTGGCAAACAGCCACTTTCTTAACTGAGGTCATTTTTTTTTCTAGACAGAGACAGAACCAGCACTCAGAAATATACTGTTAAATTTTATTAAAAGATGAGTGTAAGCTAATAAAATAATATGAAATATATTCGAGGCTGTAGTTGTAAGGGAAAAAAATGCTGTGCACATTTACAAGATCTTCTCTAACACTTCAAACATGCTCATAAATAAGTTGGGATGAGTCTTTAAGAATTTTGTTCCTGTTTCTCCACAACCTTGCCAGCATCTGCTGTCACCTGAGTTTTTGATCATAGCCACTCTGACTGGTGTGAGGTGGAATCTCAGGGTTGTTTTGATTTGCATTTCCCTGATGACTAAGGATGTTGAACATTTTTTTTAGGTGCTTCTCAGCCATTCGGCATTCCTCAGTTGAGAATTCTTTGTAATCCTGAGTGTGGTAAACCAATCACAAAAGAACACACATAGTATGCACTCACTGATAAGTGGATATTAGCCCAGAAGCTCAGAATACCCAAGAAACAATCCACAAACCACAAGAAACTCAAGAAGAAGGAAGACCAAAGTGTGGATACTTCAATCCTTCTTAGAAGGGGGAACAAAATATTCATGAAAAGAGTTGCAGAGACAAACTATGGAGCAGAGATTGAAGGAAGGACAATCCAGAGACTGCCCCACCTGGGAATCTTTTCCACATTCAATCATCAAACCCAGACACTATTGTGGATGCCAGCAGGTGCTGGCTGACAGGAGCCTGATATAGCTATCTCTTGAGAGGCTCTGACAGTACCCGACTAATACAGAAGTGGATGCTTACAGCCATGCATTGGGCTGAGCACAGGACCCCCAATGAAGGAGTTAGAGAAAGGACCCAAGGAGCTGAAGAGTTTGCAGCCCCTTAGGGACGAACAACAATATGAACTAACTAGTACCCTCAGAGCTCCCAGGGACTAAACTGCCAAAGAGTATACATGGTGGGACTAATGACTCCAGCTGCATATATAGCAGAGGATGGCCTAGTCGATCATTAATGGGAGGAGAGACCCTTAGTCCTGTGAAAGCTCTATGCCCCAGTGTAGGGGAATACCAGGGCCAGGAAGTGGGAGAGGGTGGGTTGGTGAGCAGAGGGAGGGGGGAGCGGATAGGGTTTTTTTTTTCAGAGGGAAAACCAGGAAAGGGAATATCATTTGAAATGTAAATAAAGAAAATATCTAAAATAAAAAAAATAAATTAAAAAAAAATTTGTTCCTGGGTGAAAGCCCATTGTGCATAAATAACCATGGGGAAAGGTTACACTTTCCTTAGATCACCATCCCACTCTTTCTCACAGAACTAAAGCCACAAACACTTGAAAAGAGAGATCAAAGAGGGTGAAAATCTTAGCACATTCAGGGCATTGGTTACACCTTCATGAAGGTCTTAGTAAAGGATTGTCTTCAGGGACAGGCTGTTAATATTTGCTGTGCTGAACTCTAAATCTGGGGAGAATGGGGGGATTTTTAAGAACAGGAAATTTGACATGTAGGAGGGAAAACATTCAAATAAGACAAATTGTTACCTAGAAATTAATAAGTGCTTAAACTTTTCAGTTCTTAAGACAAGATGGACAAATGCTGAAAGCCAAGTAATGTTAGGAAAGAAATATGGTTATTGCCCCCTGAGAATTTTTCTAGGTTCCAAAGGCAAGGTCTAAGCCTACAGATGGTGCCAAGGTTGACAAACCTTAGTTCAACATAGCCATAGAGGGGCTCCATGAAGCCCAATTCCCCTGCTGTCTTCATTTTCTGAACTGACCCATATCATCACCCAAAAAACCTTGCAGAAGAAATTCACGCTCATTTATAAAAGTAAAGCTAAACATTCCCCAAATACACTTTCAAAGCTAAGGCTATCAGAAGCATAAAAATAATTTCATTAGCAAAGGCATAGATATTCCGAAACTGAAAGGATGATAAAATAATTTCCATAAAAATAGGAACCCAAAACAAGTAGTAATACCTGAACATCCATTAACACAGAGTATGAAACAAAATAATATAAAAGGAAATAACGAAGGTTTTGTTATAATAGTATCAATTCAAAAGGTAGACAAAAAAATGTGTGCTAGTTTAGGGTAAAAGAACCATGTTTTATAGAACAAATCATATTCACTGGAAATAACTGGACAAAACTAGCAGAGCTTGAAGCAGCACAAAACCTGATTTTAAAATATATGGAGCTACCTCAAACATATATGTACATAGAAAATAGAATATAAAGGAGACAAGTAAACCCACATTATCAGAACCAACTGATTCTGGAAAATTGACAAATTTTTCAACAAATCTTTGGAGAATACTGGAAATCCAGATACATGAGATTATTGTTTTATTTATTGTTTTGAAATTATAATTACATCCTTTATTCTTTTCTGTTACTCCCTCCAAATTATTCCCATACCCCCTTTGCACTCTTTTCTGAATAAATGGATATTGTAATGTATAATATATATAAATTGTTGAGATATAATATATATATATGACATTATATATTTCTAAATGCATAAATACAACATTTCAGTCTGTATAATGTAACTTGTATATATGTTTTCTGGGCTGTCCATTTGGTATTGGATAATCACTTGATGTGTTTTTCCATAGGGAAAAGTATTTCTCTTATTGGAAGCTTTCCTTGGTGGACTTTAGTTATTGTGTAAGGTTGAGGCTTCCTGGTTCACCCATTTATGGTGCAAATTATTGTTATCTTTGTTCAGCTTATGTTTATTGAGCATAGTTTCTGATATTGCTAGGAGAACAAATTTCACAGAAAATTCCCAGATCTTCTGACTCTTACAATATTTTTGTCCGCTCTTCCATAATATTCGCTAAGATTTAGGTGTGGGAGAGGTTTTATAGATGTGTCCATTGGGACTTGGCCATACAACTTTTTTGTTTTGTTTTGTTTTGTTAACTTTTTTCTTTCTTTTTTTTTATTAGAAATGTTGCATATTTACATTTCAAATACTATCCCCTTTCCAGGTTTCGCTTCTGGAACCCTTCTATCCCATCTCCCCTCACCTGCTTCTATGAGGGTGTTCCCCCACACACTCTTACTTCATCACCCTGCTTTTCCCCTATACTCGGGAATTGAGCCATCACAGGACCAAGGACCTCTCCTCCCATTGATGCCAGACAATGCCATCCACTGCTACCTATGTGGCTCAGGCCATGAGTCCCTCCATGTATATTCTTTGGGTGGTGGTTTAGTCCCTGGGAGCTTTGGGGTGTCTGGTTGGTTGATATTGTTGTTCTTCCTCTAGGGTTGCAAACCCCTTCAGCTCCTTCAGTCCTATATCTAACTCCTCCACTGGGGACCCCTTGGTAAGGAGCTCCTTGTCAATGTATTATGCCATGACAGTGCTTCTCTGACTCTGTCACCTCTTTCCCCCAGGTCTTGTCTTTATGTAGCTCCTGGATGGTTGTCAAGTCACTTTCTGAGTAGTTCATCCCTTTCTAATTTGTCACTTTCCTCTCAGCACATGGCATTCTTTGACGAGTCTGCCTGTGTTAAATGGCATTTCTTTCTAGAGAAAAACAATACTATGTCTTCTATCACAGAGAGAAGAGTAAGTTTTAAAACGCGCTGGATATTTAGGAGACTATCAGCTACTGCTTAGGTGCAGAATTGTTATTTGTAGGATTCCACTCTCCATTCGTAAATACGTACTGAAGGATTTGTATTTCAGGAGGTGATTTTCAAAGTACAGCTCCATGTTTTGAGTTTGATTGCACGTATAAAAAAGTTTTGATTTAGCATTCTCTTTGTTATGATAATTTATTAGCAAGACTTAGCATTTTAAATTTTGATGAATTTACTTTCTTAGTATATTCTAACTATGGATTTTTTTTCTCACCCATTCTCAATCTGGTATGTTGCCTTTGGAAAAAAAGCTTCATTCGTTTTCAGTTGTAAGTGATGCTAGTTTAGAAAAATAAATCCAAGCATGAGAGGTAATTACTAACATGATGTGAAAGTTAGAACTTACATTGGTCCCATTTTGTTATGAATTATCATGAACAAAGCAAAAGTAGAAAATGTCATAACATGTAATGTCAGAAATGTCCCTTAATTTTAACGGATTTTATTTATAAGATACATATAAATGTAAGGGCTAAGCAGAAGACAGCTAGAAAATTAGCTCAATTATAGATACAGTGGTTGTGATAGCCGTAGTTCCTATGAGTACAGTTAGACGAACTTGAGGGAATCAGCCAGAAAGTTCTGTCTTCTGAGTCATTCATACATTTTTTAGCAGAAATTAATTCCAATCAAAAGATTCACAGATGGTTTACCTTCTCCTCCAGTTTTATGATCCACAGAATACACTAACAATGTAAATCCATAACTTAATAGCTTTGGCATGTCACTATTCAGTTGGCTGAATCACAGCTTGAGCCAATCAAGGCTCTGGTTATCCATGCATTTTCTGAGCATCCTGGTGTTGCCCTTTAGTAATTTGAACCACAGTTTGAGCTGATATCCCGTGCCCCTGCTATTCCTATGCACCTTGAAAGGTCTGTTTGATTGCCTTACGCTCTTTTGTGCCTTGGGAGTCTACAACGCTGTCAGAACTACAGCACAGATTTGGTGAACTTTAGCAAATAAATGAATACATAAATTTGGAGACTTAACTTTTCGTTCATTTCACCAGACAAGTGATAAAACCAGAACTTATATTTTGTTCTTGCTTATTTGTAGGGTTATGGGGTCCATTGTCCATTCTACCACAGGGCTCAGGCCACTCTGGGAGGTGGGGCGCAGGAGTTTGATTGGGCTTACCCCATGCCAGCACCAGGCAGGTGTCAGGCTGTGGGAAGCCACAGTACATTGTTCCCAGAGTAAGAGAGTACAGTGTGAGGTCCTGGGGACAGCTGGAGCTTGATCCAGGGTCCCCGGGCCTGCAGGAAGGCCAGGGCAGTCTGGTTCTCAGGCTCTTGGGCACCCAGGCATTGCTGAGAATAGAGTGGAGGTCCATGGGCTGGATCTAGCCCGGAGTCCCAAAGGAAAAGGGGGGTGTTCCAGCTGGGTCCCTGGGGATGAAAGTCCTTGGCTTGTTCAGAGGGCTGCTTGGCTTGATGGACGCTATGACTGGGAACACTGAGAGGCCTTCTTTGGGAAATTTGGCGGCCAGCTCTTTAAGGAAAGCTGTTCCATTGCTCCCCATGGCGGATCCGGATGAAAAGAGACAGTCCATAGTTTTAAGACATTTATTGTCATGGCAGAGAGTAGCAATGAGTAAAATCGTACCCCACTTTCTCAGGGTGGGCCTGATGTTAAATATCTCTTGCAGGGAGGAGTTTTTGGGGAGGG
This sequence comes from Montemys delectorum, assembly GCA_019843815.1. NCBI lineage: Eukaryota > Metazoa > Chordata > Mammalia > Rodentia > Muridae > Montemys > Montemys delectorum. Next base: position 25,095 of record JADRCD010185005.1, on the reverse strand, counting down.
GAGTTTTTTGGCTAAGCCTTCAGGCCTTTAGGTATCTCATTAAAATGGAGATCTGTCTTGAGGCTACATGACCTGTGGTCACGTTTTCTACCTGTGGCAGGGCTTGGGTAGTGCCCTTATGTGACTGATGGCCACAAATCTATGGAGGGCTGTCGCCTCAGGCCAGGAGCCCGGTGTCCAAGGGTGTGGCAAAGCACTTTCCTTCCCTTCAGAGTCACTGGAGTTTGAAGCCTGTTCGACCAGAAACCAGGCTGCCTTTCATGGTCCTATACTTATTATTCATTATAACACCTCCTTACTAACCACAATTTCTGGCTGGCATAATTTCTGAACTGAGCCAGTTTTATTGGGCGTTAGAAAATTCTCTGCTTTTATAAAGTTTACTTTTTTTCTGGAAATGAAACTAGGCAATTAGTCTTTTTCTACCCACATGATCCGAGATTTTCAAAATATTTCTTAAGACAATTCATCGGGTGCAATAAGCTTTATTTTAATAAGCTAGTACATCTTGGAAAAACATATTACAAAATCATATTTAATATTTTATTGGTTAATGAGTAACTTACAAGTAGTAAGTTTCTAAAATAATTGTTATATAAGAGAAATTGTTCTGTCATAGAATTTTAGATAATATAACCATTTAGAAGTAGAACCTCTAATAACAATGGAGGACAGTTATAATTTTAAGGTTATTTTGTGCCAAGGTTTATCAAGTTTTAAGAGTTTTTGCTTCTGACATCTATTTTTTCCAGCCTGAGAAATCTTCCTTCTAAATCTTATGTGCTGTTAGAAAAATATAACTTCTGAGATAGGGATAGTCATTTCAAGGCTATTTAAGAATATATTAAGTAAAGTATATTATGCAGTCCTAAATATACAACAGAGAAAGATATGTATTAGGGCATTTTGAAATTAAAAGAAACCCTGTATTTGACTCTTGAGTACCATATTTGGAGTACATAAAGTAGATACTAAGCCAGATTTATGAATAAACTCTTTTAAAAATAACTTTATATAATCATATAAATGAGCCATATCTCATCCAATGATGTCTCATGAAAATGCAATGTCACCAACTAAAAACAAATATTCCTAAAAAACTCCCCAACCAGACCTCAGCTGGCACAAGAAAGAAAGGAAGAAAGAAAGAAAGAAAGAAAGAAAGAAAGAAAGAAAGAAAGAAAGAAAGAAAGAGAGAGAGAGAAAGAAAGAAAAGAAGAAAGAGAGAAACAAAGAAACAAAGAAAGCTGACAGCACGGTTTGTTATCACTAGCTGTCTCGGAATTCTGTTCATGATGCCTTTCTATATTATTGAGCAGCTCTGAATGATCTTGATTTCATTTGCTTTAATCAGATGTCTTCTAAAATGCTTCTGGTTAGTATTTGGTTTGAATGAAGCCAATTTATTAAAAAACGTTAGATGTTTTGATTTTGCACAGCCTGAATAGCTAAAAGGGAAACGATGGCACAAGCATAAACTGGCATAATAAATCAAAGGACAACCTTTTCCTTCTAAACATTCCCAAGGTTAGTTTTCATCTTAATAGAACTGCTGATCTGTCAGCCGATCAACTGTAAATACGCATGTGGCCCATCTCAATGAAAAGAAGAATGCCAACAATAATGAGAAATAACCCCTTAGAGTATCGTCTAAAGAATTTTGGGGGTGGGGAGGGGAAGTTTCTGCTTATTCTTGGTGTCCACTGAGAATCCCTTCCCTTCTTTGGAGTAAAATTTCAATTGATTAAAAATGAAAGACTTAGCAGAAACACATCTTTAATTGGCATGTAACAACAGACCATTGTGGTAAATAATGTTTTCAGGATCTACTTTAGATTTCCAATGAAGAAAAAAATTGATTACAAATCCTCCAATTTCTCAAAAACAAGAAAGGAGTTTTTGTATATGACAAAGTACTAATGAGGCATTAACATCATTAATGATCTCTAGAATGCCCCTGTCTTATGGTTTTCCTGCTGTGAACAGATACCATGACCAATGCAAGTCTTATAAAAGACAACATTTAATTGGGACGGGCTTATTTGTTCAGAAGTTCAGTCCAGAACATAACAGCATTCAGGCAGGCATGGTACAGGCAGAGCTGAGAGTTCTACATCTTCATCTGAAGGCTACTAGAGGAATACTGACATCCCAGCAGCTAGGATGAAGGTTTAATAGCCCAAACCCACAATGACACACTGACTCCAACAAGGCCACACCCACTCCACACCTTCTAATAGTGCCACTCCCTGGGCTGAGCATATATAAACCATCATATCCCCTATGAACTTCATACACTGAATTGGAGACAGAGACGCTCTCTTTAGAATCAGGTATAAACTCTACACTATCAGTTTTACTTTTACAAACATCAGGCATTTTTTTTTTAAAGTTCTTTCATACATCTGCAGTGACAGCTACATGACAACTCTTGCTTCATGTTTGGTGAAGAAAAAGACTCTGTAAAGAGGATAAGAAACACAGGTAGTACCATACTATATCTACCCAAAATGAAACCTTTAATCAGAAAGATGACACAGCAAAGTTATGTTTTAATTGGTCCTGAAGCTGCCTCTAAACAAAGTAGAAAGAGAATATCTCTATCCTGTTCATCCTGTAAATGGATGTCTGTCTCTGCTGACCTCGTGTGAGATGACTGTTTAGACAAAGTACATTTTGTTGAATATACTTCCATTTCAGTAAATTATTTGCCCTAAACATGCCTACACTTCTATGAAGACCATGTAGTATGGAAGAACCCCAAACTCCAGCACCTGATAGGCATCCTGTGAATACTTTTCAACATCTGTAGAGGTATGCAGGTCACCTTATCAGCAAAAGTGCTCAAATGTGTCTTAAGAATGCCTAAGTCAGAGCTTTGATCTCACCCTCATTGAGCATATGCATAGAAGCTCTATGGAAGAATTTCAATAGGAAATCATTACAGCTTTATTTCAGCCAAAAGTGTATCTACAGATTGGAAGACATATTTTTGTGCCAGTGATGGACCATTCAGAAAGGACAAATCATTTAGAAGTCTAACCCAGTATTTCAATTGGATATGAATGCTGAAGTGCAATAAAGAGTGTTCCAAACTTCAATATTCTTAAGTCATAATGAGGTCCAATAGATTTCATTAATATAAGATGTTTGAATAATTTTTCCTAAAAATTTATCACCATAAGAAAAAAGTTAATGCCTTTAGTGGACAAGTTAAGAATCAATCAAAGAAACACACTCACATGCACAGAAATATCTTCAAAATGCTGGGGTCTTTGTAATCAAAAGATAAAGAAAAATAGCTACACCAACATTCTTTGTCTCCAGCAGATATACAGGAAAAATATAAATGTTCTAATATGACTTATTTTCACTTTTGTGTATTTAAAATGTCACTCAGAATTGCAGGACATTTAGTTTCTAATATTTCTCCTCTTTCTTTCTCCTTTCCTTCCTGCTGTCTTCTTTCTTTCTTTCTTTCTCTCTTTCTTTCTTTCTTTCTTTCTCTCTTTCGTTCTCTCTTTCTCTCTCTTTCTTTCTTTCTTTCTTTCTTTCTTTCTCTTTTCTCTCTTTCTTTCTACTTCTTTCTTCCTTTTCTTTCTTTCTTTGTTTCTTTTCTTTCTTTCTTTCTTTTTTCTTTCTTTAATCTTTCTTCTTTCTTTTGGAGATACAGTCTTACTATGAGGCCAGGATCACTTAAATTCATGACCCTCTGGAACACCTTCTGAGAATTGCTTTTACAGGTGTGAACCATCACACCCACCTACTACTGTTTTGTGGTTTTATGGTTGCATCTCTACTGCTAAATTCAAATTCTTTGACTTGAACACTGCATTTTACAAAATACAAATATAATAACCTCTCCTGCCCTCCCTATAGAGTTGAATATAGATGAAAAATAGGAGAAAATGAAGAGAGAGGTTTACTTTCTGAAAATATAACATTTCCAGAGTGGTTGTACAACCACTCTGGAAGTCAGTCTGTCAGTTCCTCAGAAAATTTGACATAGTATTACCTGAGGACCCAGCTATACCACTCCTTTGTATGTTTCCTAAAGATTCTCTGACAAATAACAAGGACACATGCTCCACTATGTTCTTATCAACCTTATTTATAATAGCCAGAAGCTGGAAAGAACACAGATGTCCTTCAACAGAGGAATGGATACAAAAATATGGAACATTTACACAATGGAGTACTACTCAGCTATTCAAAACAATGAATTTATGAAATTTTTAGGCAAATGGATGGATCTGGAGGATATATCCTCAGTGAGGTAACCCAATTACAAAAGAACACACATGGTGTGCACTTACTGATAAGTGGATGTTAGCCCAGAAGCTCAGAATACCCAAGATACAATTCACAGATTATATGAAGCTCAGGAAGGAAGACAAAAGAGTAGGTGTTTTGGTTCTTCTTAGAAAGGGGAACAAAATACTCACTGGAGCAAATACAGAGACTGAAGGAAAGGCCATCGAGAGACTGCCCCTCCTGGGGATTCATCTCATATACATTCACCAAACTCAGACACTATTGTGGATGCCAAGAAGTGATTGCTGACAGGAGCTTGATATAGCTGTCTTCTGAGAGGCTCTGTCAGAGCCTGACAAATACAGAGACAGACACTCTCAGCTAGCCATTGTACTGAGTACTGGGTCCCCAGTATAGGAGTTAGAGAAAGGACTGAAGGAGCTGAACGAGTTTGTAACCCCATAGGAAGAACAATATCAACCAACCAGACACCCCAGAGCTCCCAGGACTAAGCCACTAACCAAGGAGTATACATGGAGTAACCCATGGCTCCAGCTGCATATGTATCAGAGGGTGGCCTTGTCAGGGAGGAGAGGCCTCTGGTCCTGTAGAGGCTCGATAGATGCCCCAGTATAAGGGAATGGCAGAGCAGGGAGGTGGGTGTGGATGGGTGGCTAGGGGAACACTCTCATCGAAGCAGGGGAAGTGGGGTGGGATAAGGGTTTTGGGGGAACTGGGAAATGGGGATAAATTTTAAATGCAAGTAAAGAAAATGTCCAATAAAAGAATAGAAAAAATTAAAAATGAATAAAAAAGAAAATATAGTATAACACTAATTATATTCTAGAAAGGAAGCTGACAACTAAATATTATAGCAGTAAAATATATAATTTACTAATAAAAAACAAAAAATAAAAACCATTAAAAATGAGATCACATCATTAATTTTTACAATACACACACATACCTTGCTATTTAAAATGGGAGGTATGGTACAACTCTATACTGATATTGTTATTCTCTTTACACATTTATCCTGAACTGTAAATACTGACTTAAACACACTTATTCTTTTTAAATAGAAGGGTTTTTATATTACTCATTAAATGTGTTATTTAATGAATAATAATATAATTTATTGTAGAAATAAAAATTGTTCTTACTGAAAACTGAAAAAAAAACACTAGAAGAATGCAATTTGCAGTTGATCAACTAAAATTCAATGCTACCTCATGGTCTCAGTTATTAGTTCAGTTAAATAGACCCCAAGTACTATTGTACTAGACATTTTAAGAGTGCTACATATTTCCACATGAGATAAAGATACTGTAATAAAGTACATATACAGAGTAACTAATCTACTCTTCATTCCTATGAATTATAAAACATGTCAATTACCCAATAGTACATAGTATCTGAGGATAATATATATAGTTATAAATAACACAAATCTTTTATTTTCTATAATTGTCACTGCTCTATATTTGTGTGTGTGTATGTTTGCATATGTGTCTGTGAGATATAGTTAATTGTTTCTTGTGATTCCTCTTTGAATTTAATGTTTTCTTGTTGGCTTACATGAGTTTATTAAATGTTAAACCAATTTTAATCTTTGTAAAACTTTCACATTTTTCCCAAATCATGATTTTGACTATACCTTGTGGATTATTACATCTTATTTTTCATGCTTACAGCACTGATATGCAGAAACTTTTGTTGAAGCACTCATCTAAACCATCAAGTTGTTTAATCTCTGCAGTTGGCATTCTGACAGTATGATCAGTGCCACTGCTCTTCCAAATGATTCTCAAAAGTAACCATTCGGTGTCAAGTAAGAGAAGTGCCCAATACTTGAAAGTCAATATTAACAAAAGCAGGGACTGAAATATGTTACTACACAGCACACAGAATGAAATTATCTTCATAATGAGCTTGGAGGCAGTTGTTAATCCCCAATGTAATATGTGTATGTGTCTTCACAGTGTTGTTGATAATGAATGTGGCTGTCACAGGAACGTGCACTTCTCCTACTTGTATTGCTGCAGCCTGACCTTTCTCTCTCTCTCTCTCTCTCTCTCTCTCTCTCTCTCTCTCTCTCTCTTAACCACATGTAGGCCTTTTTTTTCCTAGATGGGCAAAATGTTATCCTTAATAGGTTAAAGAGTTCATCTCTTAAATACAGAGTCAAATACATGTTAGCAGTGTCTGGGAAGAGTCAGAGATGACAAAGCAATAAGAATTATCAGAGACAGAGGTGGAATTTGATTAATTAACTGATTTTCTATTATATGCTTCCAACAGAAAGAAAAATAGAAAATTGTGGGGATGTATATGCTAATGAGCTTGATATAATCCTAGCATAACATATACATGGGCTGAAATATCACAATGAATCCCCTAAATATGTACAGCGGATATGAACTATTATGAATATAACCATTACATGTGTGTTTTGGTTAGCTAACTGAAATGAGTAAAATCTTAAATGAATTAATATCACTCCTCCTAGAAAATCCTTGGGCAGGTGCCTCACCATGTGATAAGAGAGGAGTCACTAGGCAATGATTGAGCTACCTCCAGAAGGCAATACAAGAACTTCAGGAACTCACATCTTCTCCGTTATACTCTCCAGTTTCTGTGATCATGTTTACCTTTGCACTAGCCCTTGGTAAACTGTATAAAATCTGTGAAATAAAAATTTGTTCTGTATATGTAATTGATACTTAAATATACTCTCTCTTAATCTAAAAAGAAGAGCTTACAATTAAACCAGAGACATTGAAACAGTTCTGTGGAAGGTGTGAAACTAAGGCCATGGGAAAATCTAACTGGAATACTTTCCGGCCACCATAGCGCCCAGCACACTAATGTTGGACTCCAAAGAAAGTAGATTTTTTTTGGAAGGGATTTATAACTCCTCTGTGTGCCACTACTGAACATTTATTACAGGATATTTTCCTTGAAGTAAGTTTATATTTAATAATTTTGAAGCATACACATTATTAAGTGCTGAGAAGATTTGCTATTTCATATTCAAATGTGATTTTATTTTTTTGTAGGTGGAGAGCTTTTGCTTAGAAAAACAACATTCCACATTATAAATTATTCAAGAGATAACTCCACTGACTTACATGTTTCTTTGTAAATGTTCTCTTCCCTCAAATGCTGGCTGCTACTAACCTTATATGTATATTTTTTCAGATAAAGTATGCAAAATCTCAGCATTATATAATGCAATGTTCTTTCACTAGATAGATGCCTTAAGAATCCCTTGACCTTTCAAATTACAATATATAATATTCTTTATAAAGTATATAGTTTCTGCTCATGGAACAACATGAGGGCTATTAATTTGAGTACTGAATGGTTGGTTAGACTAATTCAGTATTGTGTACATTCACTCTTCAACCCATACTTAACAAGTTATTTAAATTTTTAAAATAGAACTCAGCTCATAGAATATCTTTACATTTAAGAGATGCAAACTGTAAATCTGCTACTGTTAATCTTTATCATATCTATATGGTGGATAATGGGACAAATACAGAAAAGAAAAGAGAGTTAGGAAGTGGATCAGTGAGTAAAGGAGACTGCTACACAAACAAGGGGACCTGCATTCCATTCCTTGGCAATCAAATAAAAATTCGAGTTTGGATTTATGAGCCCTTAACCTGAGAGTTGGGACTCTGCTATGGTACAGAGACAATATGGTTGTGCAGGCATGCAGGCTGGCTGGCTGCAGCTCCAACTTCACAGAAAGGCCTTGTACAAGGAATAAAACAGAGGTCAGTGGTGCAGGACTGCTATTCTGATATGTGCACTTCCCCCTAAGTACACACACACACACACACACACACACACACACACACACACTAGCATAAACCATACACTCATAGGAGAAAACAAAATCATTGAACAATGCAAAAGACACAGAAATCATTTATTTCATATCTTAAACATGTTTTCATTGTTTTAAATTTATTTGATTTAATGTATTAATTTTTGAGACAGCATCTATCAATGTAGTACTAAATATCATAGAACTCACAATGTAGACCAGACTGGTCCCTAAATCACTGAGACCTTCCTGCCTCTCTCTCCCAAGTGCCAGGATTAAAATCATTTACCACCACACCCAACCTTGAATTTAGTTTTTTTAAAAGTCAATGTAAATAATCAGATTGTTAAAAAAGATTAATACATTTATAATTAACCCCTATCAGTAGTTTGATAGATTTAATGACATAAAGGACAAAGAAGCAGAACTACTGTGACATAATTGAAAATCGATACAGACTCTATTTGCTTTCTGGGGAATCTTTTCTTGAAATTATCTTTCCAAATTTGGAAGTATAAAAGGAATGAAAAAATTAAACGTCCACTTTGGAAATTCAGTACAAGTTGCTGAAATGATGATTCAGTGACAGAAATACATGCATCCAAACGTGTGTGAGTATAATTATGTACCGCAGGTAGTAAATGTCATCCTATGTTTCAGTGATTTTATGGATCGCAAACTCATCTGTAGGCTGTTTCTAATAGCAGTTTTATGATCAAACTAATAAATATAGGAAACTGTTCTGATTTTAATAATACATGGTTTCTTATGGTGGTAGTTTATTTTGGCTAATGTAAAGTGATAAATCTGAAGGCTAAGGTTAAAGTCTTGAAAATAATTTAAAATACAGAATGAAATACTTGTCCTCGCTCTTCCTAAAGTCATTATTGCATTTTCTGAAAGTATACTTTGGGGGCTTCTTTTCCACTTCAAAGTTAAAGCCATTAAACTTACTGTTCCGTGTAATAAATTAATAAACAAGAATAGATTAGCCAAATGATATGGAGCATTACCTCCGTGCAGTTCCTCTCGCTTTCATCTCATTCATTGTTGTTTCTCTCTTGGGAAGTGGTGAAAAGTTCTATTTAAATTTAGATTGAATAAAGTGCTCGGTAAGACATTTCAGGATCCCAAAAGGGTGGTATGTGGTATAGAGAGAGAGAGAGAGAGAGAGGAAAAAAAAAAGAGTATGATTTTTTTTCCCCCTGTAATGCACTGGCATGTGACCAGCTTTGTTGAGTATGGCTGCCAGGTTAACACTGGCAGGGGTTGAGCTCCGGCTAGAGCTGAGGAAGCAACCTAGGAATGATTTCTCTAAGCTTCAGCTTTCTCTTGTGCCTCAGTGAATTCTAAGACTGACCTTCCTTGAAAGGCCTTGTTTTTGACTTGAAGATACATTTCTTTTATTTGCCAGGGAGTGAAAAATCAGCACAGCCATGACTAAGCACCTTTCCTTCGCACTGACAGCTCTTTTGGAGCCCCTAGTCACACAGCGACTTCCACGTGGCTGCATTTTGTCACAAAGAGAAGGTCAATCCTTTCTGTCTACAGCTAGAGTGAGTCCTGGCATCAACTGAATGGCCAGCAGGTGATCATACCGTGACAGTAAAGGTAAACTCGGAAAGTCCCAAGTCCAAGTCCATAAGCACAGGTTGTGTATGCATGTTAGGTATCAACATGATCACTTAGAACACTGGTATCAAATAAAACAATAATTCAACTATGCCACTTTGTTCTCTACAAGATGTGGCTTATGAGGCAGCAGAATTTGGATAGTGTCTTGAAATTAAAATCATTTGGTTTGTGTCAATAAAATGTCTTAAAATTTTTCAAAAGTTAATCTTCTAGAAAACATTTAAACTGATAATAATATTCATGTGCAATTCAAACTACTACCACAAGGTTCTTTATGCCTATTTCTCTGTATCCTTAGATAGACAAAGTCTCTCCCAACCTTGTTTTCTCTTCCTTGCAACAGTCATTCAACTTATGTCATATCTAATAAATAAATTCATATTAGTGCAAAAAATAAAAACAAAAAAAACAAAAAAAAAACAAAAAAGAAGAGTTTGAAGCTTGAACATCATAAGTTAATTCTAGCAAAAGAATCACATGCAGAATATATACACTGACTTAAGACTAACAATTTAATGACTACAGGTTTTCTCCAAAGTCATGGATATATTTTCTCGTTATATAGACACGTGGCACTATGTGCATACTCTCTTTAAAAAACAGAATTTGGAAATAATAATTATCCACAAGAGAGTAAATGTAATCTGTTGCTTGCAGGTAATTGAATAGTAAACAACAGGGGTCAGAACTATGTCTTAGGAGCCAGATGGTATAAGTCATGTTTGTATGATTAGTAAAGTAAAAAGAAGTGTTTTTAAATTTTATTTTAAAGCACTGCAAAACATATTTACCCACTCAGAATATGCCAAACACACTAGTTTTGGGCATTACAAATCTAGAGTACTTTGTCTCTTCAAAAAATATATATATTAACATGTGTTAATCGAATCCTATATGTTCATAAGGCACTCAAAATGTAGATGGATAATACAGAAATAGTGTTGAGGGAAAGGTAGCAGACATTCAAGAACAGAGCATATTTAGGATTGTTTTAATTCACATGTGGGTATGGGCTCACTATGATGTAATATACAAACACACACACACACACACACACACACACAGTAGAAAAAAAAACATTTACCAATTGTCCTCTGACATGCATAAGTGAATATATCACACAGAAACAAAAAGACAAACACACACATGCATGCGTGCGTGCGTGTGTGTGTGTGTGTGTGTGTGTGTGTAACAGTAATAATCAAAGGCACTATGGATTGAGGAGAAAATAGGCAGAGATGAATGGAGATAAAGCAGGGAAGGGGGTGTCTACAGTGTAAATAGTCAAGAAATTATTTTTCTTTATGGTAGGTAATTAGAAGAAAAGTAATACACCAGAGATTCTGAGATGTGGACAAGTATTATACTTCATTCACTTAGCAAAAATTCCTGCACCATTAAGCTGGTGAGATGGCTCAGTGGATAAAGACACTTGTTGTCAAGCATGGTGATTCCAATAAGATCCCAGAACTCCTCAACTTCTGGGACACAGAAGGTAAAAGGAGAGAATAAACAACTGCCAATTGTCCTCTGACTGACACGCACAAGCATACACATCACACAGACACACAGAGACAGACAGAAAGACAGACACACACACACATAAACACGAATAAAATATGACTTAAAACTTTAAAAATAATGTACAATTACTATGTGCATGTTACATTTTTACCTTATGGAGTTTAGAAAAATAAAATAAATTCTCATAAGATTCAGCAAAAACAAACATCATAGAATTATTTTAAATATATTATAATAGAAATAAACTTAACTGTCCAGTGATGGATCTTTTCGAGTATAGTTTAACCATGAAAAAATAGTTTTACCCATACAATATAATCTATACAACCATAAAGCAAACAGCTTATAAAGAAATACTTACCTTTATAAAAAAAAAGAAACAGGAGAAATATCACAGGCTAACAAATAAAATGTCCAGTTCCAGGAATGGGTAAATATTGGCCAGAAAGGTCTGACAGACTCTTGAACATTACAGTATATGTATGCCCATGGTTATCTTTCAGAACTTGATACTAGGACCCGCCTGCTGAACATACCACATCCTTAAACCATACACCATGGGAAATGAAGCTGCTACTAATCTGGAAGGATCATCCCGACCGATGCTCTTTCAGAGAGCAGGGATATCTTATGCAATCAACCAGAAGAGAAAAGAATCCACCAATTGTATGAAGCTGTACATTGTTCAACCTACAACGATGGTCAGCCCCACCATGCTACCATTAACCCACTAGTAGCATGAATGTCTTGAGATTAAGGAACCACTTTCTGATTTGGTTTAAGCCTGCTCTGTACGTTGTTACCTATTTCTGAAAATGATATTGGGATGAAGAATCCGTGATGAAAGGTTGCACTTTCTAGGGGAGAACCCACTGCTATCACTCTAAGTAGGCATCCTCTTAAACAGACTTCTAATGGCTCTTACCCCTTCTCTGCTTTTCCTCTGCTATGGGATATAGCGTTATTCAAGGAGGAACACTCAGGAGTCATTTTTTTTTTTGTTCCTTGTCCAACCAGGAATCACTGCACTAATTCATTTGCTGCAAGTCGTAGTGAACATTTTATCAACATATAACATATACAGTGTCCTTAGCTCAGAGAAATATTCAAAAGAGCAGGTAGTATTTCTTTCCACAGATGAGCTTATAAGTATTTTCTGCTGATTATTGCTGTTTGTTTGATTGCTTACTTGTTTTTTTCTCATACTTCCTTATTTTTGTTTTTCTGTCCATACATCTTTAAATATAATTTGATTAGCAAAGAACAAAGACTACTTTTACATTTGTACCATATTAACTGTGCTTGGGAAAGTTTGCAGTGGATGCTATAATTTGGGCTGATCTCATAACTGAAAGGGCTTGGGGAGATACTTAAAAAATGCTGCCAGTATCCACAGCTGTAGGAGTGCTCTATAAATACACTGCGGCTGGTCTTTCAGCATCAGATCCCAGCCTCACAGAGATCTAAGGCTTTACTGTATCAAAGGTATCACACTGACTTTGTCACCACTATTCATTTATAAGCATCACAAGCCCCTGGGGGTGATGGATGACTTCCCTCTCTTGCTGATAAAAAGAAGTTGACATTGCTTTATTATCTCCTCAAGGTTAAAAATCAATGATTTACCTGTGAAAACATCTGTTTGTAAGCATGTCTCTGCTTCCCTCAGGGGCCATATTTACATGCTGGGTTTTAAGCATGTCAAAATGAGAAGTTTAAGTTTCATTTGGCCCATTTTCCTTTTAAAGATGTCAGAATGGCTCTCTATGAAGAAATGTCAGCCTACATCCGTGTATTTGATCCATTTGTAATGAGAATGAGTAAGATTTCCTCTCTTAAAAACTAATGACAAGTATCTCTCAGCTGGGAATATGAGTATTTATTCCACATGATGGGTGTAGAGTAAATGCTAGTCAAGGGAATTTATACAAAGAAAACTGTTGTGTGTATAAAGCAAGTGAAATCCTGAATGGACATCACTTGACATGGCCATGGACACATCAAAGACACAATGTCTCAAACACTGAGTGACAAAGTCCTTCCTGGATGAGGGACAAAGGAATAGCAAAGGTTTCCTCTGCTGACCCCCTTTTGATAGTGTTTGCAGAAAATATCAACCATAGTTTTCTCCTTCCAAGATTTTAGGATCTGAAGAATGATCTTTTTATAGAGACTGTCCCAATAAGATTAGCTAAAGTTGCTTCCTTGTTCCTTGTATGATGTAATACACCACCCATACCTGATTAACTGTATATAACAGACACACTACGCTTCAAAGTATGCTGTACCTTCTCTATCTGATAGCCTAGCCCACCAATTCCTATTTTCTTTTATATTTATCAATGTGTCTCTCTTTTCTTCAGTTCTTCACAGTCCTTGTTAGGTCAGTTTCTCGAGCTGCACAAGCATATAGCAATTGTGGTTGTTTAAAAAAAAAGAAAAGAAAATCTGGGAAAATGGATAATATCTCACGAAAAGAGCTGAAAGGCTTTCATACTGAGTTGATTCACTTTGATTCCCCATAAATATTTTAAAATAATGAACTGGACATGTGTGCTGCCTTAATGAAAGATATTTGGTGTAAAAAAAAAAAAGGACCACTATGTTTAAGAACCTATTACCAGAGTCACACAGTGGGCAAAAACAAATGAGTGAGCATTTTGTGCATAATCTTCATATTATGCTCCAGAGAAAGCACTTGAAATTCTAGAGGGAAAATCAATACGTCTCCACCCAGAGTCAGATCTGTACCAGAGCTTTTGACCTCGGATTTTCCATCTCCCATTCTACTTCACTCCTGCACCTTGTTATTCTTGTGGATTCCCCTCCTCTACACCCAGATCTACCATCAACAAGTCATAAAACATCTGAGAAAATTTCCTAGAAGCCAAAATTCTCTCTCCATGTTACTGTGAACAACTCATGTCATCTTCTTATGGATGACTGATTGCATCTCCAATAAATCATACCATTTATATGTGGCATCATACCATATGAGCCTTACTTCACTCCTATTCCTCCAAGGACTTCCTCTCTCACTTCGGGAGAAGTCTAAGTTCTTACACTGCCCCTCAAGACAGTAGCAAAGAATACCCATCTATTCCATTACAACACTGTTAAGAACAAGGAAAACTCCTGATTTCTATTCCTAATCGAATGTCACTCTCTTCTTTGTGGTTATACCAATAATCTAAAGAGATGATTCAGATTCTGTTTTGTCAAGTCTTCTTTAACTCTTTAGGCTTACCTATGTAAAAGGTATTATACTATACTGAGAGAATTAGCCATGTGTAAAGATCACTATTTCATTAGTAGGCTCCACTATACAGAAGAAAAAAAAATTATAGCAAAATTCCTGGAAAAATAATCTAACAAAATTACAGTGGCTTAGGACCATATGCTTTTTGCAAACAGACTCTTATCATGAACCTCTCATGTACCTATCAAACAAGTACTTATCATGGTTAGTGTGGCTTCCTGTTCACCCAGGTTGCTTAGGAAAATGACATTGTATTTCCATGCTTACTTTTATGTAATGATGGGTTAAAAATATTTTTAGAACATACTTTACCTTGGATGACTTATTTAGCATCAAGACTTTTCTATTTCTTTTTCAAAAATATCACTGTGCTAAGTAGTTTGAAAGGATTTAGAACTATGATACATATATTTAAAGACAACAGACATTATCTGCTTCTACCTTATTATTAATTACATTTATTTCCACTCAAATTTGCAAATTTAAGTTCATGAAGCAAAGAGTACATAGGTTTATCTCCAGTTATATTTTCTGTAAGTCAATGTTGGCTTCAAACATTTTTGAATTATCTAATTATTCAGTAAATATAAAGATACAACCAGCAACATGAGACCATCTATTTCATTAGTTCACCAGCATCTTTTCCACATCAATGTAGCTTGGATGAGAGAAGAGACTTTTGTTTGGATTTCTCCAGAAGCTCATCTATTCCAATGATTTAATTAAAGAGAGATTTTTTTTTCTCCTCGTGCTCATGTAAAGAAGAATAATGAGAACACGAGGCATGTAGGGTCACATAGGACACCATTGGTGAGATCTGGAAGCTAGTGTGATCTCGGTGGTCAGTCGTCCTCCTTGAAAGACAAGAGAGTAAGAGAATTAACCGACCATTGCTCACCACTCTTTGTGCATGCTTGCCCTTTCATGATAGAAACATCTTTGGAATTCCAATGTGATTCTGGTAAAACCAGGATCATAGGGCCAGAATGCTTCCTCAGAAAGACTCACTGTGCTAGGTAGTAAAAAATTCCATTTCATTCTGGGGGGTCAGTGCCAAAGAACTTTGGCCAGTGTGTTGGCAGCATCTGCTGGTATTTGAGACAAGATATAAAGGAGGAAGCAAGGTTGGAGTACAAGTGGTATTTGTAAATGTCTGTACAAAGTAAAGATCTCCTGGTTAAAATTGAAAATTATCCTTAAAACTTGTCCCTCAAATAATGTCATAAAAATGATATTTAAAGGTAATTTGGATTTTTGAATTCCTTTAAGAAATAATTAGGAGGTCCATTACAATTATAGAGTGAATTAGAAAATAAACATAAAGAGTAAAAGAATAATGTAAGTTTCCAAAGATATTTAGTAGTATCCCAAATCTTCACATAATGATAAATTTTATTGCCCCATAATTCTTATTTATTAAAATTTCTGTGTTTCAATAGCTCCAATGAGATGCAACTTTTGGTTTTTATGTTGGTCCAGGGAGCAGTAGAGGGCACTATACTCATGTAACACATAAAGAATGTCGTAACAAGCACATCAAACTAATAAATTCTGCACTTTGAGATTTAAAACAAATGCAAGGTCCTGAAAGGTCAGAATGAATTCAGGTCTTAAATTATCACATGTGAGCCTTTTTGTGTGTAACTTCTGAAAAGTTTTAACTAGGCATGAGCAATATTATCATGGTAATGTCTTCCAGAATTGTGTCTATTAATTAAGATCTGAAGGTAGAAAATATAGCTTTTAACAGTTGCAAAAGTCACAGTAGTGATAGCATTATGTCAAGTGTGGTGTGAGATGAAAGGGAAATAAAAGGATAGTTATCACAATATGTAGCTATTCAATTTATACAGCTCATATTTTCAGCTATAGGTCAATGTTCTTTCTAGTTCCATGAAGAATCGGGTTCATAAAAATATTTAAAGTGTTATAGAAATGCATAAGTTACCTCAATATTAATGCATAGACATGTAGAAAGGATCATAGAACAATGCCTAGTTAAACAGAGATAAATTTAAGTCCAGAGGAGTAAATGGAGCATTATTTGAAAAATAATTGCATATACAGAAATCTGTACATGTTCACCATAGCCAATTAAATTAGAGTAAAATCTGCATCCCTGAGACGTTTCTTGGCCCTCTTGTGTACTTTGTGTGTTTTTATAGAAAGGACACATCATGAGAATTTTCCCTTTTAAACATCTAAGTACAGAGTGCTACCCATGTATTGGCACAGATCAGCACAATAGATCACTAAAAGGTATTTTTGAATGACTCAGAATTCACATGCAGTGTGCAACAGATCTCACGCAACTTCGACTCCAACTCTTGAAATCCACTCTTATGGATCCATTGCTTCTTGTCAGTTTAAAAGTTTTAGGAACCTCCCACAATGGAGCCATGGAGTATCTGTCCTGTGACTATTTATTTCACTTACCACATTGCCTTCTATTTTTATCTATGGTATATGTAATAGAATAAGGAATTTCTTATTTGAAGTTAAATGATAAACTATTGGGTATAAATAGCCCACCTTTTCTGTATACAATTCACCATATATGTTCACATTCACGTATACGTGTTTGGATTTTTTCATGCATTGGTTATTTGGGGACAATATTGAAATTACAATAAGATGCAGAATACAGAACATACATATAAAAAGTTATCTATCACAGCACTATATCCAGTATCATCCTGAATATGATAATGTGACTTGAATGAACAAGACTTCTCATTCATGTCAGCAATATTCAACATATTAGATAAAGTACACCCAGAGCAATTATGCAGGAAGAGAGATAAAAAGCTTCCACACTGAAAAGTAAAAGAAAATTGAATCTGATTGACAGGTAGTAAATCAGTTGCTTATGAATAATGAACTACACAAAAGTCAAATGCAAACAATTCAATGTTTTAATATCATGAAAGGAGAATGTATAGGACTAAATTTAAGGAGGAAATGAAACATACACTGAAATAAATAAATATTAATGAAAGAAATCAAAGGAAAAGTAAATGAAAAGAAAAACATTGAAGGGTTGATCAATTACACAAACTAATTGACTGATTTAGCCTCTCCAAAGCATTCCAAAGTCTTATCTTTATAAACATCAAAACACTTTTAGCATTCATATAGAATCAGCAAATACATAACATGTGAAATCAAACTAAAAAAAGAAGAGCAAAGTTGGAGTCAATAAAATATGGGATTTCAAACTGATACAATCACTCTAGAATTCAATCTGGCAGTTTCTCAGAAAATTGGACATAGTAGTACCAGAGGACCCATTTATAGAACTCCTGGGCATATATCCAAAAGATACTCTAACATGTAATAAGGACACATGCTTGACTATGTTCATAGCAGCCATATTTATAATAGCCAGAAGCTGGAAACAACCTAGATGTCCCTTAACAGAGAAATGGATAGAGAAAATGTGGTACATTTATAAAATGGAATACTACTAGGCTATTAAAAACAATAACCATGAAATTCACGGACGAATGAATGGAACTTGAAATTATCATCCTGAGTGAGGTAACCCAGTTACAAAAGAACACACATGATATGTACTCACTGATAAGTGGATACTTGGAAGAAAAGAGCTCAGAATATCCACCATACATATCACAGACCATATGAAGCTCAAGAAAAAGGAAGACCAAAGTGTGGATGCTTCAGTATTACTTAGAAGGGGGAACAAAATAATCATGGTAGGTAGAGGGTAGGAGGTACTTTGGAGGAAGAGTGGAGAGAGATGTGAAAAGTTAGGGGACACGATCACGTGTGAGAGGAGACAGGGGAGATGTACAGAGGGTCAGGAATTTGAACATAGGTGTGTAGCAATGGGGGCTGGGGAAGTGGGGGTAGACACCAGAAAGTACCAGATGCCAGGAAAGCATGAGGCTTCCCAGGCTCGATTGGGATAACATTAGCTGAAATACCCAACAAAGGGGAGAGAAAACCTGTAGAGACCATATCCAGAGGTTAGACACAGTGCCAGGTTGAGGGGTGGGGCCATCCACCTACCTCAAAAATATTAACCAAGAATTACTCCTGTCTAAAGAATATACAAGGACAAAGAGTGGAGCAGAGACTGAAGAAAAGGCCATCCAGAGACTACCCTACCTGGGACTCTATCCCACATGCAGGTATCAAACCCAGACACTATTGCTGATGCCAAGAAGTGCTTGCTGACAGGAGCCTGATATAGCTGTCTCCTGAGATGCTCTGCCAGAACCTTACCACTACAGATGAGTATGCTTGCAGCCAACAGTTGCACTGAGCACAGGGACCACAATGGAGGAATTAGGGGAAGAACCGAAGTAGCTGAAGTGGTGTGCAACCCCATAGGAAGAACTACAATATCAACTAACCAAAGCCCCCAGAGCTCCCAGGGACTAAACCACCAAGAGCAGACTACACATGGAGGGACCCATGGCTCCAGCCACAGGTGTAGCAGACAGAGGATGACCTTATCCAGCATCAATAGGAGGGGAGGACCATGGTCCCAAGAAGGCTCAATGCTCCTGCTTAGGGGAATGCTAGGGCAGTGAGGCAGGAGTGGGGCAGTGGTTGGGGGAACACCCTCATACAAGTAGGGAGGGGGCAGAGGATAGAGGGTTTGTGGAGGGGAAATTGGGAAGGGGGATAACATGTGAAATGTAAATAAATAAAGTAACCAATAATAAAATTTTAAAAAAGAAAATATATAAATATTGAAATTTGTAAAATTCAACATTCTATTTGGCACTGATAGATCCTCCTGTCTTGTTTACTTGTCACATTAAATCAATTCCCATAAACTAAATTTTAATTCAGACAAATGCAATAGGAGACAGCCATCTGCAAAATTTTAGGGGATGTATAAGCCATTAATATAGTTTTGGTACCTTTCCATGGGCTGCAGGTGATAAAATAGATAAGCAATAAATATTCATAATTTTATTCTTCAAGGACTAAAAGAAAATTTAAAATTCACCTTCTAGGACATAAAAATTGTGGAATTTCTCTACAGAGGAAAATGTATTTTCATTAGTAGAAAAATAGAAATAACACAGAGCATGTCAAAACTAATGGGTTGAAAGATAATACTAAATTCTGACAAAATACATTATTTCTAACACATTTTTATATTATAAACCAAATCAGAAGGGAGAGGAGAACCTTCAGAAGTTTCAAGATATAATTGTCACCTGAATTAGTTAACCACTAAGAACATGAAGATTGAAAACTAATTGTGTCTTTAATTAAGAGCTAATTATTTCACTTATGTCCTATTTTTAGACATAGAATTAAATATCCTATTTTGATATTTAATATAAATGTATTCATCAGACTCTGACTATAGATGACATCAAGTTATGATTATGGTCTTACATTTTTTAAAATCATGAACTAATCTCTGTAATTATGTCACCCACACAGGATGAACAAAAATGTCCTTAGGTACAAGTTGTAAGTTATACATAAGAAAAGGAAACAAAAGAGTCCAAAAATACTCTATTGAATTTACAAAACCTATGTGTTTTTGCAATTTGATTTACATTTCCAAATTGCCATCATTCGTGCCTTTTATGTGGATTATTTTTAAATTCCTTTGCAATCAACTAGGCATCTTAATACATAAAGTTTGCTTAGGAAAAAAAATCCTATATTATCTACTTCATATCCCATAGTGAAGTAATTAAAGTTATATTTGTCAATTGTGTTTGACGTTCATTTAATCACCTTCCTGTGACTGGCTTTCTTTGTGCAAAGGGGAGATGATAAAAGTTTGTTATTTCCTATGATACACTTTATGATGACCATATGTCAAATATATATATATATATATATATATATATATATATATATATATATATATATTTGTTTAAGGTTTCATACTTTATAAATTTTTAAACAAATACTGAATACATATTTTCATTAACAATTTTATTTTCTCTGGGGACTGTCTCCTGAAGCTGAATTTTTTCCTTGGAGCTTAATCTGTTCAATTCTAAAGCTACATTATTAATTAGTTACATTCGGGATATAATGCATGCACAAAACTTATCAGCTGTTCTTTATAGTAGCAATGCCCATGCTGGAGCTATATATCTTCACAGACAAGTCAATACAGACAAGAAAGGACATCCCTGTTCATTCTGTTTCAATTTAAATCACTTATACTTTCACCTTTTCTGCCTTTGTTTTTGTTTGTTTGTTTTTACAAAATCTTCAGCATTTATTCTGGGAAATATTTTTTCTTACACTATCTTAAACTTATTGAGTAATGTAAATGCAAACATGTTAACCTATCACTCAGAAAATACAATGGGTTTTATGATAATTGGTTGTTGTATTTTCTAGTATATGAAATCTATACAGGTTATGTAACTTGTCCTAGGATCTCACAGCTAGTAGTGAGTTAACTTGAACATAGAAATACTGAGTGCAGAAAGTGTGCACACCTTGTTGTACATGGCCCATAGTTTCTACTAAAGCACACTGGCACTGGGTAAACGCATAGTATAAAACATCTGCAGACACCAAGCCCAGACACTATTGCTGATGCCAAGAAGCACTTGCTGACAGGAGCCTGGTATAGCTGTCCTCTGAAGGGCTGTGCCAGAGCCTGACCAATACAGATGTGGATGCACACAGCCAACCATCAGACTGTGTGCAGGGACCCCAATGAAGGAGTTAGAGGAAGGACTGAAGGAGCTGAAGGGGTTTACAACACCATAGGAAGAATACCAATATCAACCAACCAGACCCCCAAATCCCTCAGGGACTAAACTATCAACACATGTAGGGACCCATGGCTCCAGCTGCATATATAGCAGAGGATAGCCTTATTCAGCATCAATGGGAGGGGAGCCCCTTGGTCCTGTGGAGACTCAATGACCCAGGGTTGGGGAATGCTTGGGAGCTAAGGAAGGAGTGAGTAGGTGGGTGTGCAGGGGAGCACTTCATAGAAGCAGGGAGGATGGGTTTGAAGATGGGGGTTTGTGGAGGGGAAACTTGGAAGTGTGATAACATTTGAAATTTAAATAAATAAAATATAAAAAATATGGACCTAATTACATGCAAACTATAGAGTTAGATTCTGGTGTGTACATACAAGAAAATACCACAAGAATATATGAATAAAAACTATGATAGGAGTATCAGGGGTTCTAAAATAGCTAAAAATTTATTGAAATACCCCTTCTTAGATGGAAAGAGTTTTATTGGAAACATTTATGGAGCCAGTGACAATCTTATGTACCTTCCAATGACTTAACAATGATTGAGAGTTTATCATAAAAGTTTATACCTGATATAAAACTCCACTTGAAAAATATCTTTCCTGTTACCATATTCAGTATTAAAAACTGAAATTAGCTAAAAATACAGAGAGGGAGACTAGGGCAGGGACCTCTTGTGCTTGGAGGCTGTGAGCTCCTTGTTATGAGTTAGGAGAGGCTCAGGGTAGGGATATCCACATCAGTAACTGAGAAGCTTGGTGAGGGAAAGGGTTTACTGTGAAAGAGAAGCACAAGGTACTACCTGGGTCAAAGGAGTGACCTTAATGTAAATATATGGATAATTTATAGGCGTGTTTGTTTGGGCACAACTTGCGGATGCTATCAGGAATGACCATTAAGTTTGCTCTCATGCCATACTAGAATATTACACGTTTCTCTGTGCAAAGACTAAACATTCCCGAGCATGATTAGAATACACTGTCAAATCACCCAAGACTCTTCTTACTTAACTTAGCAAGGTTCAATGTAAATTTTGGTGTTTTGTTTGTTGTTTGTTTGTTTGTTTGTTTGTTTTTCTGAGACAGAGTTTCTCTGGGTATCCCTGGCTGTCCTAGAGCTCACTCTTTAGACCAGGCTGGCCTCGAACTCGGAAATCCACCTGCTTCTGGCTCCCAAGTGCTGGGATTAAAGGCGCATGCCACCACTGCCGGCTCAATGTAAATGTTCTATCATCCACTTTGAAGTCCTTTTTTAGATATTTCCTGTAGTAAATTCACCTGCAGCCATACTCATTTAGGTGACAAAAGTAGTTAGAGGAGATTTCACAGTGGATTTCCTTTCTTAGGAAGGACTGATCTTGCAAAGTCAACCACGTTCTTGTTGCAAATATAAACATGATGAGTTTTAAACTCCTCAGAGATAAAGCTATTTCTTCATCTCTTAACAAATTATAGCACCTAAAATGTTTCCAGGTACCTAGATGTGTCATAAACTCATAATTTTATTGTTAGAAATTAGTCCACAGAGCCTTGTGAAACCTCAGCCAAATGAAAACAGGCCAGTAGTAGATCATAAATCATTTGTGAAGAGGATATTGACAGCATATCATTAAAGGATAGTCAGAAAGTACAGGACAGAAGGAAGGTAGATATTCTTATAATGCTTAGACATATGTATATATATATATATGTATATATATGTTTGTGTGTGTGTTCATTTCTGAAATATAAAAAATAATAAGTAAGTTATAAAATTATGGAAAATCATACTTCAAGAATTTCAAACAATTGAAGAATCAAAGAGTTAAAGTTAAGGTGATAAAATATGATTTCCTAACATTATATTTTATTTGAAGATTAGAATTTATATGCAGTTGCATTAAAACAGTGAATCCTTTTTTAATATTTTTAACTCTGAAAGAAAACCTTTCCATAAAAATTTCCTACAAAGCAGAATTGAAATGGCAAATAAAGAAGTTTCGATTACATAAAAGTTGTGCTTTTAATTATACTAAAACTATATTCAAGAGAAATAATGAGAAAGGTTAGGAAATGTCAGGTGTTATTTAAAAATATTTTAATCCATTTAACTCAATATAACAAACTGCACAGTTAAAACCTTCCTCAGCAGAGACCCTTAACAGGATTATGGAAAGTCCCTCATGCCAATTAGATATTCATTTATGACAGGTAATTAGTCATTAGTTTTTTATCAAGGTTGAAAGATAGACATATATAAGAGTGACGTCTGACTAAACTCCAACTTCCAGGTGAAACATTAAATATGAAAAGTGTTAAACAGCAATAAAAGAAAGACCTTGTCATGCCTCGGTTCAATAAAATGTTTATGACACAGTTATTGGCTCTGCTCAAATATTGCAAGAAAAGAAATATGGCTGTAGGTTCAAGAAGATTTTGACATTTAGTCCTCATCAAAACCTAAAAAATTTCAAAGACTTTCGAGTTTGCAAACTGTAAGTTAGACAATTATTACATTAACATACTGAATTTTACACAAGAAATCTCACATTGATGTTTGATTACAACTTAAGAAAATGTGTTTAAGAAATATCTTTATCTAAACAATTAAGCAACTTAACAAAAGGGACCAGAAAATCAGAGTGGTGCTGGGTCATATTATTTCTTATGATCAGATGGGATAGCTCTTAAGACTATTCTTAGAATATTTCATTCTATTATTTTGTTAAACAACAACAATTTGAGCTAACTAGTACCCTCAGAGCTTC
The DNA here is from genome assembly GCA_019843815.1 of Montemys delectorum. Classification (NCBI taxonomy): domain Eukaryota; kingdom Metazoa; phylum Chordata; class Mammalia; order Rodentia; family Muridae; genus Montemys; species Montemys delectorum. Next base: position 1,105 of record JADRCD010185005.1, on the reverse strand, counting down.
CAGGGACTAAACCACCAACCAAAGAGTACACATGGTGGGACTCATGGCTCCAGCAGCATATGTAAAGCAGAGGATGGCCAAGTTAGTCGTCAATGGGAGGAGAGGCCCTTGGCCCTGTGAAGGTTCTATGCCCCAGTGTAGGGGAATGCCAGGGCCAGTAAGCAGGAGGGGGTGGGGTAGTGAGCAGGGGGAGGGGGGAGGGAACAGGGGTTTGTTTTATTTTATTTTTTCATTTTATTTATTTATTTGTTTTTTGAAGGGAACCTGGGAAAGGAGATATTGTAAATAAAGAAAACATCTAATAAAAAAAGAAAAGAAAAAAAAAAGAATTTTGTTTCAACTCTTTCTGTTACAACTTTATGTCCTTTACCTGTTGAATCAAATTCATAGTAAAATATATGGACAGACTGTAGAATGCCATGGTCTGAGGGAGAGAGGATAAAAGGAATGTTGATTGAAGTATACAAATAGTTACAAGCTCAATCATGTCTTAGAGATCTGTTGTACAGCATGGATGGTGATGGATATGTTCATTTGATTGTGATAATTATTATATAACATAAGTAATCACAGCATACCATGAATATAAAGCATATTTCTAGGCAGGGTCTTTCTCTGTATCCCTGGCTGACCTGGAATTTGCTATGTAGAACAGACTAGCCTTGAATTCAGAGAGATCCACCTACCTCTGCCTTCTGAGTACTGGGATTAAAGGCATGCACTGTTTTTTTTTTTTTTTATCATATTTTCAATTGAAAGTTTTAAAAAGAGAATATCTTAGTTTTTGTGGAAATTAGTGTGTGTTTGTGTGTGTATGTGTGTGTAGATGGATTGTGCACATGTGCACATGTATCATATGTGCCTGTTGGTGACAACTGACAATGGTAGGTGCCATTTCTCTGCTGCTCTTCACATTTTGCTCCAAGAAATTCTCTGTTTTTGACTTGAGGTTTTGCCATTTTGCCATGCTTACTGGCCAGCAAGCTTCCAAGGATCTTGTTTCTGACTTCCATCTTAACATCCCTGGGAGTACAGGCATTGCAGGCATGTACTATTCCTGTTGTTGTTGTTGTTGTTGTTGTTGTTGTTGTTGTTGTTGTTGTTG